>CM069148.1:8306390-8355303 GCA_035221665.1 Okamejei kenojei | reverse complement strand
TTAATAATGAAAGATTAGGGGAGGTTGGAATGAGGAGGGATGGGGGTAGAGTGTGATGTTGTGAATGGATTGGGGGATTTTTGGTATAATTTGGGGTTGTGATTGGGAATATTATGGGGAAGGATTGAGGTTAAGAAGGGAGTAAATGTGGTGGATAAATGGGTATGTTGGTGTGGGTATTTTTGTTGGAGGATAGGAGGGTGTGGGTTGAGGTTAATAATGATTATTTGGGTTTAAACTTGATTAGTTAATGGGGATTGATTGATTAGGAATATTGTATGGGGGGGTGGTGATGTGATTATTTGTGGTATGATTTTGGGTTGTAATGATATGAATGATTAGGCAGTGGCTGGAAGAGTGCTTTGGCAAACAGAAAATAAGAAGATTTTGATGCAAAACAAAGTTTTCCACTGTACTCCTCAAGTGATGAAAATTAATAAGACCAAAATCTTAAAATGGCATAGAACATAGAATATTGATTAGTCTGAAGAAGGTTGCTATTTCTCCTTCGCTCCATAATGCTGCCTCTCCGCTGATCTCCATCATTTTTGAGTAGCATAAAACAAAGAACTGTACCACACAGGAACAGGCCTTAAGGCACCATGTCCCAAGCTGAACAGGAATGTCAAGTTAAACTCTTGTTTGCCAGCACGTGACCCGTACCCCTCCATTCCCCGCATATCGGTGCGCCTATCTAAAAGTCTCTCTTAATGCCACCACAGTATCATGCACCAGCACCACCCCTGGCAGCGGTTCCCAGCACCAACCCTCGCTCTCTTGTGAAAAACAAAAACTTTGCCCCTCACAACTTTAAACATTGCCCCTCTCACCCTAAGCTATGCCCTCTAGTCTTTGACATTGTTACTCTGGGGAACAGGGTTCTGACTATTTACCTCTATTTATTGCCTCTCGCAGTTAGATCTGTTTCTATCAGGGCGCCCCTTCAGCCTCTTGGACGTTGCGAGGAGCACGCAAATGTTCTTAACTTAATGAAATCAAATTGGCTGAATCCAGGGAGAACCGCCGTTCTCCCTCACCCACCACTGTGACAGCCAGCCTCCTTCACCAGTATACAAGGTGGTCAAGGTGGCTGTCGCTACATGCCTTTCATCCGTCAGGGTATTGAACATCGACGTTTGAATGTTATGTTACAAACTGCAGGTGCTGGTTACAACGAAGATAGACTTCAAAATGCAAGAGTAACTCAACTGGGATAGGCAGCATCTCTGGACAAAAGGAAATAGATTATGTTTTCTTCGGATTCTTTAGTCTTAAAAGGGTCTCCGAGCCGAACTCCCCTGTTTCCTTTTCTCCAGCGGTTGCTGCCTGATCCCCCCCCCCCCCCTTTTCCAGAAACGTGAATTTTGCTGTCCTTGGCTTATATTTTTGTTTCAGATGTTTTCCGCATTTTGTTAACTTCCGTTTATTTCAAATACTCCTTTCTCCGTTAGGAATAGCGTTTAAGGTTACGGGCAGACGGCAGAGAATGGGGTTGGGTGGGCAACAATTGCCTCAGCCATGATTGAATAGCAGTGCAACTTGATGGGCACAAAGGCCTTATTCTGCTCCTATCACTAACAAAGTCTTGAAGTTACGAAATTTTCCTCTGACCACTTGCCATTTTTTTTTGGCAACTCTACAGATGAAGAAGACTAAGTGATAATTTCTAAGTGTCGCAGGCCATTGTCCTGTACTCAAAACCCCAGCATGAAAATGACTGCAGCATAAAAACAGATTAATGATAAATATTCCTTGGCAAGTGATAAAAGCCAAATCAATACCACCATATTCCAATGTATGTCCTATTAATATGAATATCCCAAGATCAGCAGGCAAAGGCTCATCAACAGGATAACCCGATGGCCTAATTCGATCCTATGTCTTATGCCTTATCATCAAAAGAGAGGAATGTATTAAAGACCCTTAATTTATTCTTTCTTTCTTCCTATCTTTAAAATCATTTTATAATTCGTTTTTTTATCAACAAAACAAAACAACAAAAAATAATGATAAACATATTTCACTGACATTGATACATAGGGATCAGATTACATTAATAACAGGTAAAACCTAAATATGAGTCCAGTGTCCAAATACACACTGAATATAGACCTCCCGGTCTCAATGTAAATATAAGTTAATTCTGTCAGCCGATCCGTCCAGAATTTTTCCCTCAAAAGCTAACCTGGCAAAAATCAAGAATTTCCCAAATTTTGTCAGATTTTATTTGAAATAGTTTTAAAGTTCAGTAATCCACGTGGAAACAGGCTCTTCACCCACTAAGTCCGTGCCGATCAGCCGTTCAATGTCCTTATCACTAAACACAGGGACAATTTACAGAAACAATTAACCTACCATACCTATGTGTAGGAGGAACTGCAGATGCGGTTTTAAACCGGATATAGACACAAATCTGGAGTAACTCGCGGGAACAGGCAGCATCTCTGAGAAAAGGAGTAAGTGACGTGTGCGTCAGGGCTGTCTGAAGGAGGGTCTCGATTCGAAACGTCACCTGCCTTTCTTTCTCCAAAGATTGCTGTCTGACCCACGGAGCCACTCCCGGATTTTTTTGGTTTCCAACCTACATGTCTTTTGAGTGTGGAGGAAACCGGACACACCAGCAGGATAACCCACAACTGTCCCACAGGGAAGAATGTACAAACGGTGTACACGCAGCACCCGTATTCAAGATCGAACCCGGCCTCTTGTGGCTGTGAGGCAGCAACTCTGCTGCTTGCGTCACCTTGCCGCCCAAAGCTAAACCAGGTAACTTAATCTTCTCAAAGATAGACATCAGAAAAAAGCTGGTGTAACTCAACGGGTCAGGCAGTATCTCTGAGAAAAGAAATGGGTGACGTTTGGTCGAGACTCTCATCAGTCCCGAACCCGTCACCCATTCCTTTTCTCCAGAGATGCTGTCTGACCCACCGAGTTTACTCCAGCCTTTTGTGTCTATCTTCGTTTTAAACCACATCTGCAGTTCCTTCCAACACAACACATCCTGTCAAGCATCAGTATTAAAAAGCGGACAGACATGCTTCAGCCAGTCCCTTGCACATTTTGTAGTGGGTGTAGTGTGCTCGGTGAAGAATGAACCTGCAGATGCTGGTTTAAAGACCCAAGTAGACACAAGTGTTTGGTTTTATATGGAGCCATTCAATCTGCACTCTCACCTTCCTGAGATTAAACCATTGAGTGTTTGAATATTGTCACGTGTACTGAGGTACAGTGAAAAACTTTTGTGTGAGCTATCCAGTCAGCAGAAAGACAATACATGATTACAATCGAGCTGCACCACAGAGTAACAGATACAGGATAAAGGAATAATGTTGAATAGTATTCTGTGCAAGATAAAGGTCGATCCAAAAATAGTAACGGGGCGAGACTGGAGCAAGTCAAGCGGGACAGGTAGCATATGGGGATAAGGAATGGGTGACGTCTCGGGTCGAGACCTCTACTCCGGGTGTTTCCGACAGTTCTGCTGGGGTTTGTCGGAGCTGAGCCAAGCATAGGAACAGACGTGAGCTGATTGGAAGATCATTTGTTTCTTTGTTCCTCCTCCCCGCCCTCCAACATTAGCCGTTCCGGGAGGCACCGACGTACTCCAGTCGGCGAGGGTCCTCCGAGCACCGCTGTCAGCAACCGCGCGTCTCCTCACTGCGCTCCAACAGCGGACAACAACCGTGAACGTAACGACATCCCCGAGTGGAGCGGCAACACCCCCCACTCCGCACCGCAGCTCTCCCCGCAACTACTGCAGCAGCAGATGCCAGGGTCAATTCCCAGACCGGCACCTTGCAGATTGGAGCGGCACTGGAACCCACGCTCGCGCAGTGTCGATCGCCCTCCCTCAACCCGCATCGGCGAGGAGATCCAGAGCCACATCACCGGCAGATCAGTACGATAACGACGGTGGTCGGGGTCCCACGCGTTGGGTTAGGATGGAAGCCAGGTACGTGGAGCTGTGAGTGTTGCCGCACTACCAGCTATGCACAGTGTCACCCCTGAATGCCCTTTACCTTTGAAGGCACTGTACCTTAAGGACATTTCGATGAACCTAGGGGCCATTAGAATAAAAGTACCTTCCTCATGAAAGGGGGGAAAAAAAGAAGGATGAGGAGGAATTTCTTAGTCAAGATAGTGGAGTCTGTGGAATTCATTGCCAAGATGGCGGTGGAGGCCAAGCCAGTTGATAATTTTTTAGATGGGGATTGACAAGATTCTTGATTAGTAAGGGGGTTGGTGGGGAGACGGTGCAGGTAGAATGGGGTTGGGAGGGAGAGATAGGTCCAGCCAGTGATTGAATGGCTGAATGGGCCTAAATTCTGGCTCCTATCGCTATGACCCTGATGTACTGGACAGACACCTTCCAATAGTCCCCTCGAACTAATACTGAGGCCGTGAGAGTACAGAAGTGTGATAGCGTTGGTTTCTATGGCGGCAGCACATCTGCACACCTCTCCCCTTTTTGCGGTTAAACCACTAGTGTTTGAGTTTTATTGTCACGTGTACCCCGAGGTACAGTGAAAAGCTGTGCGCGTGCTAACCAGTCAGCGGAAAGACAAATACATGATTACAATCGAGCCCTCCACAGGTATAGATACAGGATTAAGGGAATAATGTGAACAGCATTTAGTGCACAGTCCGATCAAAGATAGTCCCGATATGACTTGGATTTGATCCATAATATATTCTAGATCTGTGGGGCAAGGAATGCAGCAAACACTGAATGCTGGATGGACTCCTTTAAACTATGCCACGTCATTTAAAGGATTGCCTCACTCGCTTTGACATTTCCAACCCGAGACCCCTATACCTCTTTCTATACCTCTTTATACAATTTTTTGGTCTACCCTCATTTTCTGACCCCTGCCATAGAAAACATTCCTTCACTTGTGTCTCTTTGGTACCCCGATCTCTCCCCGTGCTTCCCCGCACCCCCTAGTAGCCAATAGCAGATCCCCTAGGTCCTTACCTTTTATTCCATCAGCCTCGCATAGAAACAGAGAAAAATAGAAATTAGGTGCAGGAGTAGGCCATCAGCCCTTCGAGCCTGCACCGCCATTTCAATAAGAATCATGGCTGATCATCCAACTCAGTATCCCGTACCCTGCCTTCTCTCATACCCTCTGATCCCCTTAAGCCACAAGGGCCACACTCCAATCTCACCATCCTTATATATAGCCAATGAACTGGGCCTCAACTACCCTCTGTGCCGGAGAGTTCCAGAGACTCAACCACTCCTCTGTGTGAAGAAAGTCTTTCTCATCCGGTCTTAAAGGATTTCCCCTTATCCTTAAGCTGTGACCCTCTTGTCCTGGACATATAACACACAATCCTCTCACACTTCAATTCGCCCACGGATCCAACGAGATCCTACCGCCAGCCAACGTCTTCCTTATCTCCACCCACCTTTCCCTGCCTGCCGCGAGACCCGATCCTCCGCAACTCCCTGGTTAACTCATCCCTTCCCACCCTTCCACACCCTCCCCAGGTACTGTCCCCTGCAACCGCAGGAAATGCGACACTTGTCCTCCTCCCTCGACTCGTCCAGGGACCTCGACAGAGTCCTTTCAGGTTCGGCAGAGGTCACCCCTTGCACCTCCATCAACCTCATCTACTGTACCGTTGGTTCAAGATGTGGACTCGGGCATCGGCAAGAACCAATGTAGACTGCGCCGATCATTTTGCTGAACAACCTTCTCGCTCAGTCCGCTGACGTACCAGGATCACCCGTTTGCCAGCGCTTTACTCTCTTTCTTCCCATTCCCACACTGATCTTTTTGCCCCAGCCCTTCCACCAATGTGTCAGGGGAGGCTGGGGTGAAGATCAGTGTCCGCCCTGTTTCGACTAATGCAATCAACTCGATGTGCACAACGGAGGATCAAATAGAACAAGTTGTGCGCACACCAACACGAAAGCAGAGGGAGACAACTCAAATTGAGAAAGAGCATCTTATATTTGCTTCCTAACTAATATTTGTTTCTCTAACTTCAAGTCACACTCGCTTCGCGATCTCATCTAGCAAACAGCTAACAATGGCCTGTTTCCTCTCATCTTTAAGTTTTGCATATCTTCATTCATTTGTTCTATATCTCTCTATATCACCTCACACCTGTCTACCCCCCCTGACTCTCAGTCCTTAAGAAGGGTCTAGAACTGAAACGTCACCCATTCCTTCTCTCCCGAGAAGCTGCCTGTCCCTCTGAGTTACTCCAATATTTGTGCCTGTCCAGTCCTGTCAATCTGTCCTTGAAGCTAATTGGCCATCATCATCCATATCAGCATTCTGTAAACCTGAAGTTTAACATTGAATAAGTCCTGAAATACGGTCCTGACCTAACGTCACCTATCCATGTTCTCCAGAGATGCTGTCGGCCCTCTGAGTACTCCAGCATTTTTTGTGTCCTTGCTGTTAAGCTGTTCAACTTCCCAAAGCCTCCACATCCTACCTGCAATGGGACAAAGAAGCAACTACAAATGCAGTATCCTAACCAAAGTCCAAACGGTTCGGCTCGAGACCCTTGTTCGGCAGACTGAGGAGTCAGGGAAGAGAGAGATATTGACTGTACTCAGGACAAATGAATGGAAGATAGCTGTGTGCAGAGAGCAACAATAATCAAATAAATATAGAGCTCACAATGGTCAATTGTTGACAGTGGTGAGGGTGATAACAAGACAGTTATGAATGAATGAATATATATACAGACAATAGAATTCCAACAGGAATGACATAAAACATACGTATGACTAGGTGGGGTAGGACGGAGAGAAGTATGCAAGGGCCAAAGTTAGGAGAATTCAATGTTCAGTACTCCTTGGGGGTAAGCTGCCCCAAGTGAAATATTAGGTGATCTGTTTCTCCAATTTACCTTTGGGCCCAGTGGCGGAAATCCTGGGGGGGGCAGGAATGAGAAGGTGGTTTTGAGAGGTGGGGGACAATTCCTGTTTTTGAGAGTGGGGGACATCCCCCCCATTTAGGAATCCGACTTTATCAGCCGTTTTCAAAGGCTGAAATCGGCCCGTTCGCGGGCTATCATCGCCCGGCCGCGGCTTTAAAAATCAAACTGCTGCAATCGGAGCGATCGAGCTCCCGAAGTTGAAGCCCCCGCCGGCCGATTCAGCCCCCGTGAACGGGCCCGATTCAAGCCTCACGATTCGGGGCGGACGAAGCCTTGCAGTTGCCTGGAGTCGAAGTCGGTCATCAAACCATGGTCTGCTCCCGATGGATACCGGTTTTTCCCCCCCCCCCCCACAGGGTCCACGCAGACACCCTCGCGAGGTGTGTGTGCACATGTGCGTGCGCGGCCAAACCCAAGACATTGTGTCCCACGCATGTTTTGATAGTGTACAATATAATCCAAACCCTTCCCTGCCTGTTGAGTCTCGCTCTGACAATGGATGAGGCCCAGTACAGAGAGGTCCAGTGTGTGAATAGGGAAGGGGAGTTAAAGTGTTTGGCAACCGGGAGATCACATAGTCCGAGATAGGACATCTTGCCTCCTATTAACCGAGACCATCTGGTACAAATCAGGAATGACGATGAGCCTGCTCTCTCCTGACGCCACCATTAAGTGGAACAGGCTCCTTGTAAGAGGGTGCAGGCCCTGTTTATTAAATAGGTCATGCTGCTTCAATAGGCCAGGCATGACTGGAAGTGGGCAGGGGCAGCGATATGTAGACAGGTGGGTTTAAGCATTGCGAGCTAGCCTAAGTGGAGCAGTTAGTGAAGTGGCGCAACCACTCCTCAAAAAAGGGACCTTCTTGCTGAAGCAAAAGCACAAGTAGGTTGGCACAGGCCTGGCGAGCACAAAACATGTAATTGCTGTGTTGGATGCAACAGCAGATGCCTGTATTGTACGGAGGTTAGACACAAAATGCTGCGAGTAACTCAGTGGGACAGCCAGCATCTCTGGAGAGAAAGAATGCTTGAAGTTTCGATCGATACCCTTCGTCAAGGAAGTGCCCGTAGACACAAGTCTCAGACTGGAAACTTCACACCAAATCCTCTCTCCGGCGATGCTGCCTGTCCCGCTGAGTACTCCGCATTGTGCCTATCTTCAGTGCCAACAGCAACTGCAGTTGCTTCCTACACATGAGAAAATCTGTGTGCTGCATATGTTAAGGAAGAACAAACATTTTAATCATACCGAGTATTAGTTAGTTTAGAGATACAGCACAGAAACAGGTCCCTTCGCGCCACCGAGTCCAGCACCAACCAGCGATTTCCCCCCATACACCTGCACTATCCTACACACTAGGACAACTTCAGAACCAATCAACCACAAGACCTGTACATCTTTGAATGTAGGAGGAACCCGGAGCACTGCAGAAAACCCCGTGGACAGCATCGTGTGAGCGTTAGAGTTGCTGCCGTGCATCGCCGAGAGATTCGGTTATGATCACCGCCACGGGTGCTGCTGTACGGATGTTTTGTAATTCTTCCAGTTGACTGCGTTGGTTTTCCCCGGCTGCTCCGATACCTCCCAAAAAAAAAAATGGGGAGGGGTAAAACATTTGTAGCTTAATTTTGCTTCTGGTTCATTGTAAATTGTCACCCCGGATGATTCCGGACAATGCTTCGTGACAAGGGTGGTCCTGTTCGGGGTCGTGAACTCGCTGGGCAGACGGAGTGATTTGTATTTTAACCTTTAGACTCGGAGTGAAGAGTACAAAGAACATTGAACACTAGTGCAGCACAGGAACAGGCCATTCGGCCCACGATGTTTAGTTTGGATTTATTGTCACATGTAGCGAGGAACAGCGAGACGTTTTTGATCGAACATGATGCCCATCACTTATCTGTCTGCCACATAATCCATTTCCCTCCATTCCCTGCTATCCAATGTGCCTGTCTAAAAGTCCTTTAAATGCTGCTAGCGTACCTGCTTCAAACCACCCCCGCCAACGAGTTCCAGGCACTCACTACCTTCCGCGTTCAAAAAAGATGAACTGCCCCACACATCTCCTTTAAAACATGCTTAAGGGGTTGGACAGGCTAGATGCAGGAAGATTGTTCCCGATGTTGGGGAAAGTCCAGGACAAGGGGTCACGTTTAAGGATAAGGGGGAAAGTCTTTTAGGACCGAGATGAGAAGATCTTTTTTCACACAGAGAGTGGTGAGTCTGTGGAATTCAGATCACCACTCTGTGCACAGAAGGTAGTTGAGGCCAGTTCATTGGGCTATATTTAAGAGGGAGTTAGATGTGGCCCTTGTGTGGCTGAAGGGACCAGGGGGTATGGAGAGAAGGCAGGTACAGGATACTGAGTTGGATGATCAGCCATGATCATATTGAATGGCGGTGCAGGCTCGAAGGGCCGAATGGCCTACTCCTGCACCTATTTTCTATATGATTCCATGATTCTATGCTCACGTGCTTCCCTTTAAACTACAAACTAACACTTGGAAGCAATTCCAGTGTTGCTGGCAGGTAAATTGAGGATGGGCGGTTTTTGAGTGCAGTCACAAGCATTGAGTCCACTGAAGGAGACCATGTGAAACAGTAAAGAAAGGCCAGCACTGGAGAAGAGCTGACCACGTGCACAGAGGTACAGTGGAACAGCTTTTGTTGTGTTGCTAATCCGGTCAGCAAAAAGACAATACATGATTCCAATCGATCCATTCACCAGTGCGCAGATACATTTTTATTTTTATTTTTATTTTTTTAAATAGAGTGCAGGGAGGAGGCCTTTCGGCCCTTCAAGCCAGCACTGCATTCAATGTTATCTGGCTGATCGTACCGCTATCATAACAGGTGCCAGCCTTTCTCCCATACCCACAGACTCACCAGCCCCTAGAGCTCTATCAACTCTCTTAAATCCATCCAGTGATTTGGCCTCCACTGCCCTCTGTGACAGGGAATTCCTATAAATTCACAACTCTCTGGGTGAAAAAGTTTTTTCTCTACCTCAGACCTTAAATGACCTCAACCCCTTTATTCAAAGACTGTGGCCCCTGGTTCTGGACTCACCCAACATTGGGAACATTTTTCCTACATCCAGCTTGTCCAGTCCTTTTAATAATTGTTAAATGTTTCTGTAAGATTCCCCCTCATCCTTCTAAACTCCAGTGAATACAAGCCTAGTCTTTTCAGGGAATGATCAGGGAATACCGAGTAGCGTAAGGTTGAAGCCAGCAAAGTCAAAGGATAAGATAGTCCGAGGACACCAAAGAGGTAGATTGTCAGTTTAAACCTACACAGAAATCCATAAAGCAGAAACATAAATCAAGAGAAGGCGAGAGAGCATCCTCAAGATGTCGACTGATCCGACCCCAATTCTTTGCCCCACCCATACTGCTGCCGTTAATTGGCACATTTCCATTGACACAGTCATTAGACGTACAAACAAAAAGCCATCCACTCGCAGCAGTTCGCTCGCAAGCCGTCACGGCTCATGGAGACAAAAGCTCACGCGGGTATTAATAAGTGTAATTTATGGAAAATGATGACTGCTCATACACATTTAAAAATTCTGCGATCACCTGACCAGTGACGTCCCAAAGAATTGGCATACCAAGGAAATATTTCTGAAAGGGATAGTCACTGTGATACTGTTGGAAATGCCAATCTCATGAAAATCAATGCTTCCTCAAAGCAATAACTTAAATTTATCTTTCTCCCCCCCCTGGCACCCCCCCCCCCCCCCCCCCCCCCCACCCTTCCACCTATGTCCCCCCCCCTCTGGTTTTAACATTGCACTCCAGCTATACCTCTTCTCTCTGAGCTTCTTTTCACCTCTAGCCCTCCTCAATTTAACCATCTGCCTATCCAACCGCCTCAACGGTATCCACCTATCGCTCACCAGGCTTTGCCTTGCCTCAACCGAGCAGGTGTTCCCCCTCTATTACAAGGGGTATGGTTTTATGTGCAGGCACATGGAAGGATATGGGACATGTGCAGAGTGGAGATCATCATGCGAGTTCAAGAAGAAATCAGGCCATTCGACCCATCGAGTCTATTCTTCGCCATTCACTCGTGGCTGATCTATCTCTCCCTCTCAGCCCCATTCTCCTGCCTTCTCCCCATAACACCCTGGCACCCGCACTAATCTGTCAATCTCTGCCTTAAAAATATCCATTGGACCTGTCCTCCACAGCTTTCTGTGGCAATTAAATTCCACGATTCACCACCCTCTGGCTAAAGGAAATTCCTCTCATCTCCTTCCTAAAGGAATGCCCTTTTATCCTGATGCTATGGCCTTTGGTCCTTGACTCTCCCACTAGTGGAAACGACAATGTGACTAGAGTTGCGTCTTGGCTTCACGTTTTGGCACAGGCATTGTGGGCCGAAGGGCCTGTTCCTGTGCTGTACTGTTCCATGCTCTATGTTCGAAGGGTCCTGTCCCGAAACAGTGTCTGTCCCATTCCCATCCCAGTCTTTGGGATGAGGAGAAATCCCGAGCATCCGAGGAAACCCACGGGATCAGAGGGCGAACGTTCATGAAGACATGCTGGTAGTCAGGATTGAACCCGGGTCCTCTGGCGCTGTAAGCCAGCAACTCGCCTGCTGCGCCACCGTGCTGCGATGTACCTGATCTGTACTTGAAAGGCTAATCAATGCAGTTGAGAGAATCACAGAGAGGGCTCAATGATTTATTCACTCTCATACTCCACCACACATAGATACGTGAGCACTCAGTTGTGTAGGTCATATGTGTGGTAAGACCAATTCTGGAGTATGGTGTACAATTTTGGTCGCCTAATTATAGGAAGGATGTCAACAAAATAGAGAGAGTACAGAGGAGATTTACTAGAATGTTGCCAGGGTTCCAGCAACTATGTTACAGAGAAAGGTTGAACAAGTTAGGTCTTTATTCTTTGGAGCGCAGAAGGTTAAGGGGGACTTGATTGAGGACTTTAAAATGCTGAAAGGGACAGACAGAGTTGACGTGGATAAGCTTTTCCCATTGAGGGTAGGGAAGATTCAAACAAGAGGGCATGACATGAGAATTAAAGGACAGAAGTTTAGGGGTAACGTGAGGGGGAACTTCTTTACTCAGAGGGTGGTGGCTGTGTGGAATGAGCTTCCAGCAGAAGTTGGTGGAGGCAGGGTTCGATTTTAACATTTAAAAGTAAAAATGGATAGGTCAATGGACGGGAAGGGAATGGAGGGGTATGGTCTGAGTGCAGGTAGATGGGACTCGGGGAAAACAAAATGGTCGGCACGGACTGGAAGGGCCGAGGAGGGCCTGTTTCCGTGCTGTAATTGTTTATATGGTTATATGGTTATATGGTGTGCTGGGAAGAAATATCAGTGCACAGCTCTGAAGTGCCTGAAACTTCAAGACACACTCAACGTGAGAGGGAAGTTGTCTCAGCAATGCTAGCACCATCAAAGTGGCAGCCGTGGCCTGGTGGGTGGCTCTGATGCCTCCTGATCACTCGGTCATGAGTTCAAGTCTCGCGCAAGAGTCTTGAGCTCGGAAATTTAGTCGGGAACTGCAGTTTACTTCCAAAGGGTTGCTGCAATCTCGTAATTAGAGCTGCTGCCTCACAGCGCCAGAGTCCCGGGTTCGATCCCGAACCTCGGGGGCTGTCTGTGTGGAGTTTGCAAACGTTCTCCCCGGACCGCGTGGGTTTTCTCCGGGTGCTCGGTCTCCTCCCACATTCCAGAGATGGGCAGGTTTGTCGGCGGTCGTGGCTTTTCCCCTGCTGTGTCTAATGTCTCAGAAGAGGGGAGAGGACGGGGTGTGACTGGTCGTTTTGGTTGAGCTGGCGGTGAGAGCAGAAGTGTGAGGAAATGGAACAAACACGATGAGTGTTCTGACAAACGTGTTGGAGGAGATACCTGAGTTAAGGATAAAGAATACATCCCAGAAGCACTGGTTTAGTTTGGAGATACAGCGAGGAAGCAGCCCTTCAGCCCTCCCCCCACCATGTCCACACCCACCAGCGATCCTGCACACTAACCCCTTCCCTATACACACAGGAGACAATTTACAATTTTAACCAAGCCAATTAAACCCAAATCTTTGGAACCTACAAACCGTACAAACTCTGTACATCCTTTGGAGTGTGCAAACAACTCTAGCTCCCGGAGAAACCCACGCGGGCACCTGTCACAATATGATCATGGATCATCCAACTCAGAGAGCCTTCTCTCATAACCCCTGATCCCTCAGCCACAAGGGCCACAAACCCTGGCCAACGAACCGTCCTCAACTACCTAACGGGCAGAATTCCTCAATTCACCACCCGTGGTCAGTTCCTAAAAGATCGAACCCTTGTCCTGGCCGGGTCTCTGGCGCTGTCCAACCCCCTTGAGGCAGCAACTTCTAAAACCGCTGTCTATCCCACCACCCTGGTGTGGGGAGCATAGTTACCGGTTACACCTCTGTTTTTCATGCTGTATTTACTCATTAATGAAACTACAAAGGAGCAATTCCCTACGTGCAGGACATGGTGAATACAAGTTTCACTCAGCCCCGTGACGCCTGCGGGTGAGTTGAGAGGGGTTAACGCCACAGAAAATGATTGCAAGTCAATGTTGGTGATCATCACCCAGAGATCTGTTTGTGCGATTGAGAACATGGTATCGATAACCTCTGGATGAGGGAAGTGAAGAATCGTGTGCATTGGTTTCCTGGATGCATGAACTCTAATAGCCAGCCGCTTTACAGCAGAAACAGTAGCTGAGATATCTATCTGGTGGGGCAGTGGGTGAACACTGAAGGACCACCTTCTTGGGTGAATTGGGGATATAGGCATGGAATTGGGCTGTGGTTTGGATAGTGGTTTCGGTGATATCTCAGCTGGTCGAGCGTTGGGTGAGAAAGCTGCAGCTTTCTATGTGGACAATAAATGCCTGAGAAACTCAGCCGATGAGGCAGCGTCTATGGATAGAAGGAATTGGCGATGTTTCGGGTTGAGACCCTTCTTCAGACTGATGGAGGGGAGGGGAGGGGCGGGGGAAAAAGAAAGGAAGTAGGTGGAGACAGTAGGACTTGTTGGAGAACTGGGGGGGGGGGGGGGGGGGGGAAGAGGGAGAAAGCACGGGCTATCTAACATTAGAGAAGTCAATGTTCAAACCGCTGGGGTGTAAACTGCTATGAGGTTTAGTTTAGAGACACAGGCCCTTCAGCCCATCGAGTCCACGCCAGCCCATTCACCCACTCACTAGTTCTATCCTACACACTCGGGACAATTTACTGAAGCCAATTAACCTATCAGCCTGCACGTCTTTGGAGTGCGGGGGGAAACTGAAGCACCCGGAGAAAACCCACGCAGGAGACACGGGGAGAACGTGCAAAAACTCTGTACAGACCCTTAGTCGGGATCAAACCTGGGTCCCTGGCGCTGTAAGGCGCAGCCCAAAAAGCAGCAACACTACCGCTGCGCCACCGTGCCGACCAGCTAGTGAGGACAATGGAGGAAGGGAGCCAAATAAATTGACAGGAGACAAATAAAATTAAGGTTGACAGATGCGTGACGAAACAATTGTGATTCATAGCACAGAGGAATCTAAAAGAAGTATCCAGAGTTACAAATAAACTAGGCGTACATTGTTCTCCCAGTTGGTTGGTTGATGACAAATGGGCAGAAACTTAAGATCGTCGAGGGAGAAAGTTCGGACGACAATTTTATACAGAGAGCTGTTGGCGTATTGATGGCCATTGGGAAAGTAGGACAAAGGGGACAATTCTTTTAAGAGGATGGTGCAAATACGGTGGGGTATATTCTATGTGTGGGCAGTGGGCAGGTGCTCTAGACCTGCACGGGAAGGTAGACCTCCCGCCCCCACCAGTCTCGGGCAGATGGGGCTCGTCAGCCTGGGAAGGCGGTCCATCTAGGAGAGGAAAACTCTGATTTAAAACCTCCACCGCCTTGTGGCCATATCCAGTCATGGAAAAGGCTCCAGGAGTAAACCTCAAGAAAATCCGGAGTCGGAGCCCCTAAGGCAGTTTGTCGTTGTCTACAACCTCGCTCTGGCAGCTCCTGCAACGGCGCTGGTGCCAAACTGTAACGGCCCTGCTGTTCCTTCGGATGGATCAGCGACGTGGAGAGGGGGGGACGTGCTGCATGGGCAACAGGCCTGTCCTCCATATGACATCGCCCAGGCTTGCATCCGACCCATGGTCAGTCATGACCGAGGGGGGCCTACTACTATATTCTATGAATATTAAATACCCCATCTGACTCAGAACCCTTTGTGCCAGAGTCATAGTGCCTTGGAGAGAGAGCCCTGTATCTTGACATCCATATTGATCCAATGCCTGCTACACCTATCCCATTTTCCTGCATATGGCCCACATTTGGAGACATGGGTTTAATATGGCCCACATCTGGAGACAAGGGTTTCTATAGCCCACATCTGGAGACATGGGTTTAATATGGCCCACATCTGGAGACATGGGTTTAAATGTCTCCTTGAGAGCTGGGGAGCTGACAGTGAAATGACCACATGCTCATAATAACCTGTCTGGTTATGCCTTATGCCTTGTGTTACTCATGCCTCGAGTAAATGAGATCCACTACCTTAACCACCCTGACCGATCAATAACTCCAGGTACACAGCAGTGTGGTTAACTGAGTTTGCTTCTACCTCACAGCGCCAAGAACCCGGCTTGGATGCTGACGACAGGTGCTGTCTGTGTGGAGTTTGCACGTTCTCCCTGTCACTGTGTGGGTTTCCCGCGGGTGCTCCGGTTTCCTCCCACATTCCAAAGACATACAGGTGCTGTAGGTGAATTGGCTTCGGTGAAATTATAAATTGTCCCTAGTGTGTAGGATAGTGCTAGTGTACAGGGTGATCACTGGTCGGTGCACTCAGTAGGCTGAAGGGCCTGCTTCCACTCTGTACCTCTAACATCAAAAGTCCTCTTTACTAATCCCTAACACATTGCTGCTATTGTGGGACTCCACCCCACCCCACGCCCCCTTTGCCCAGTGAAGGTCAAGGGTCAGTGAACAAAGAAGTGACCCCAAATCCTCGACACAATGGGCTGGATAGTCTTCATCCAAGCCTTATGTATCTGATGCTCTCTGAGAGTTGTGAGTCTGTGGAATTCTCTGCCTCAGAGGGCGGTGGAGGCCGGTTCTCTTGATGCTTTCAAGAGAGAGCTAGATAGGGCTCTTAAAGATAACGGAGTCAGGGGATATGGGGAGAAGGCAGGAACGGGGATGATCAGCCATGATCACATTGAATGGCGATGCTGGCTCGAAGGGCCGAATGGCACCTATTGTCTATTGTCTATTGTCTACTGATGCACCCTGAGATTGTGCACTTGGAAAGACTAATAGAGGCACAGAGTCAGAGAGTCATACATCGTGGAAACAGGCTCTTTGGTCCAACTTGCCCACGGCAACCAACATGCCCCATCTACACCAGTCCCACCTATCTGTGTTTGGACAATATCCCTCTAAACTCACCCATGTACCTGTATGAATGTTAAATGTTGCGATAGTACCAGCCTCAACTACCTTCTCTGGCAGCTTGTTCCATACACCCACCACCCTCTGTGAAAAAAGAGTTACGCCTCAGGTTCCTATTAGATCTTCCTCCCCCCCACCTTAAAACCCATGCCCTCTGGTTCTCGAATCCCTTTACTTTGGGCATCTACTCCATCTCTTCATCCCATGGTTTTGTACACTATAAGATCACCCCTCATCCAAAGTTCTGCTCAACCTTCCAACTGATCTTTGTCCACCTCTATTGTTAAGCAACCTTCCTCGATACTGACGACTTCACCGATCTTCAGCAATCGTATTTACCAGGCGACCAACCTTGTCATCCAAAGTTATTTACAGGGATGACAAACCACAATGAGTTTGAAGGGGAGAATCTTTTGGATTTCACTAATGGACACAAAATGCTGGAGTAACTCAGCAGGTCAGGCAGTATCCCTGGAGTAAGCGGACGGGAAACGTTTTGGGTCAAAACTAGAAGGACGTTCTTTTAGGAAGGAGATGAGGAGAAATGTATTTAGTCAGAGGGTGGTGAACCTGTGGAATTCTTTGCCACAGAAGGCTGTGGAGGCCAAGTCAGTGGATATTTTGAGGGCAGAGATAGATAGATTCTTGATTAGTGCGGGTGTCAGAGGTTCTGGGGAGAATGCAGGAGAATGGGGTTACGAGGGAGAGATACCTCATGATTGAATGGCGTAGATGGGCCAAATGGCCTAATTCTACTCCTATCCCTTATGATTTTATGACCTTATGACCTTATGGCCTAAACCCTTCTTCAGAGCAGCGACTGTATAAAATGAATAATCTAGTGTACGAAAAATATCAGTGCATAAACCGAAACCACAGAAATGAAAGAGATGCGGGAAAAAATGTTCCACATAGAAACATAGAAAAACTTGGGGAAAATAGGTGCAGGTGTAGGCCATTCGGCCCTTTGAGCCAGCACCGCCATTCAATATGATCATGGCTGATCATCTAAAATCAGAACTTCATTCCTGCTTTTTCCCCATATCCCTTGATTCTGATAGTCCTAATAGCTAACTCTAACTCACTCTTTAAAACATCCAGTGAATTGGCCTCCACTGCCTTCTGTGGAATGAAATACCACGAAATGACACCTATGGAAATAGTTAACACCCAATGCATCTCCTCCTTCCTGTTCCCAGGTTTTTTTTTGGTAATTGTGTGTGTTTTGCTGCAGATTCAGATGGTTGGTGCTGAAAACACTGAATATTAAGGCAGCTGGTTGAGGAACGCAGCGAGAGAGAGAGAGAGAGAGAGAGAGAGAGATGGAGAGAGAGAGAGAGAGATTCCCAGATATAGTCGAGATTTGCACTTGATCTGCTTCATTCAGATTTTCCTAAGTGTGAACGGATGGACGCTTCCGTTCCAACAACTTAAAGGGCAGGCATTGAGACGATTCAGGAAACGCACGGCTGGGCGGGCAGCGGTCTGAGAGACAGGAGCTGAAGTCGAAATTCAGAATGATGATCCTTCGTTGGAACCCAAGTCTGGAACTGTGTGACAAAATGGCTATCAGGGCGGCACGGTGGCGCAGTGTGTGTGTGTAGAGGCGCCAGAGACCCGGGTTCGATCCTAACTACGGGTGCTGTCTGTACGGAGTTTGTTCGTTCTCCCTGTAACCGCGTGGGTTTTCTCTGGATGCTCAGGTTTGCTCCCGCATTCCAAAGACGTGCGGGTTTGTAGGTTAACTGGTCTCGATAAATTGTCCCTAGTGTGCAGGATAGCGCTGGTGCAGGGGGTGATCGCTGGTCGGCATGGACTCGACGGGCCGAAGGGCCTGCTTCCACACTAAAGTCAAAAGTCTAAAACAGTTGCGTTAGGGTTGTTGTTAGGTGGATGGTTGACTGTCATCTAAATGGAAGCATTGGCTCTAGAACCTTCCGGAGGAAACCTTTAAGCAATGGAGATCCTGAGTCTTGGTGAGATTGTTCACGGAATCCTGAAACTCAATGGACAACCTTGAGAGTGCACAGTTGATCGTGTATCGGTTGCTAAGCAGATGGCTTGTTCATAATCACAATAATCATAATCATACTTTATTAGCCAAGTACGTTTTGCAACATATACGAGGAATTTGATTTGCCACACAGTTACACCAGTAAAAAGCAACAGAACACACAAAATACATTTTAACATAAACATCCACCACAGTGACTCCCCCACATTCCTCACTGTGATGGAAGGCGAAAAAAAGTTCAATCTCTTCTCTTCTTGGTTCTCCCGTGGTCGGGGGCCTCTAACCTTCCGTTGACGGGACGATCGTACTTCCATAGCTGGCGGCCATCCTCCTCGTCGGGGCGATCAAACTCCTGCATCGGGGGGGGTGGGGGAATCTCAGCTTCCCCTCGATCTACTCTGGGTTGGGGCTAGTCGAACCTTCTACGTTGTTGGTGCCTCCCGACTCGGCCTCAACCCGAGACTGCGAGCACCGTGATGTTAAGGTCCGCAGGCCGCGGTTGGAGCGTCAATCCCAGGCAAGGAATCGGCTCTGATGGTAAGTCCACGACCCACGGTGGGGCTCAATGTCAGCCCCGAGCAAGGCCTCCAGCTCCACGATGTTAGGCCGCAGAGCGACCCGAGATACGACCCCGGAAAAACAACCGCATCTCCGGCAAGGTAAGAGGTTGCAAAACGTTTCCCCCGACCAACCCCCCACCCCACCCCCCACCCACCCACCCTCCACAGAAGACTGAAAGGACAGACAGACTGTAGGCGAGGCTGCCGTCGAAGGGTTTTCATCGTTCTTCCTGAATATCTGACCCTCTTTTTACAGGTGAACTTCACAGGAATAAATAATGTTGTATTAACAAGCCATCATTGAGCATTGTGGGACCTTGCCGTGGTCCTGCAGTGCCTGTAACACTCAGATTGAAAGGTACTGTTGCTAAGGGTGAAGTGTAAAACCCCCTCTGCACAAAAAAGGCATCGGATGCAACAGTGTGACAACCCCCCAGACCCACTGTAGCTGCGTATTGGATGGTGCTGGTGTACACAGTGGTTTAATCTGCTACTAAATAAACATTACAGGCAGGATAATGTGTCATCAGGTAACTGAACCATCCTATCACCAACTAGAGAGCGGTCCTGACTGATTTTCTACCTCATGGGAGACCTTTAGACTATCTTTAATCGGACTTTACTGGACTTTATCTCGCGCGAAACGTTATTCCCTTTATCCAGTATCCGTGACTGTGGATGGCTTGCTTGTAATCATGTGTAGTCTTTTGGCTGACTGGATAGCACGCGACAAAAATGGTTTTCACTGTACCTCGGTACATGTGACAATAAACCTCAACCAAACTAAACGCAGTTAAACTCTACAATTTTAGATCTTGGCTGTCCTTGAAAACTAGCCATGTTCCTTCGACATTAAACTTGAGAGGTACAGCATGGGAACAGGCCCTTCGGCCCTCCGAGTCCACGCCGACCAGCGATCCCCGCACACTAATACTATCCTACACACGCAGGGGACAATTTACATTTACACCAAGCCAATTAACCTACATACCTGTAGGTCTTTGGAGTGTGGGAGGAAACCGAAGATCTCGGAGAAAACTCCCGCAGGTCACGGGGAGAACGTGCAAACTCCATACAGACAGCACCCGTGGTCAGGATCGAACCCGGGTCTCTGTAGCTCCACCAGTGCACCACCAGACTGCCATGTGGCTGAGTGTAGATCCAATGAGGACGGTGCTGTTGTCCACGAAGATTTACTCTGCTTCATAATGAACATTTACAGGCAGGAAAACATTACAGAAGGTCTTGGTTGTCGTGTAGTAGAAGACTACCCATGTTCTTGCTGCATGCTCACAACTTTACACCTTCATACATCAGACGAGCACGCAACCCATTCAATCATGGTTGATCTATCTTTCCCTCTCAACTCCATTCTCCTGCCTGCTCCTCGTATCCCCTGACACCCGTACTAAGGATCTGATCAAGAATCTGTCAATCTCCGGGGGACCTCATTGAAACGTACGGAATAGTGAAAGGCCTGGATAGAGTTCAAGTTACATTTATTGTCACATGCACCCATTGGTACCGTGATATTTGAGTTACCATACAGCCATACGAATAAAAAGAACACAGCACACAATAGAGTTTAACATGGACGTCCGCCACAGTGGAATCAACATTCCTCTCTTTGATGGAAGGCAGTAAAGTTCAGTCAATCTTCCTCCTTTTGCTCTCACGTGGTCGGGGCCTTTGAACTCTCCGCAGTCGCCGCTACGGACGGCCCGATATACAGGCCCTCTCGCCGGGATGATCGAAACCCCCACGTCGGGACGGATCGGAACACATTCTGCGGCTTGGAGTTCCCGAATCGGCCCCTTCGGAATCAGTGGATGTGGGGAGGATATTTCGACTAGTGGGAGAGTCTAGGACTAGAGGTCATAGCCTCAGAAAGAAAGGACGTTCTTTTAGGAAGGCGATGAGGAGAGATTTTTTCAGTCAGTGGGTGGTGAATCTGTGGAATTCTTTGCCACAGAAGGTTGTGGAGGCCAAGTCAGTGGATATTTTTAAGGCAGAGATAGATAGATTCTTGATTAGTACAGGTGTCAGATTATTGGGAGAAGGCAGGAGAATGGGGTTAGGAGGGAGAGATAGATCAGCCATGATTGAATGGTGGAGTAGACTTGATGGGCCAAATGGCCTAATTCTACTCCTATCACTTATGATGTTATAACACGGTGCCCAGAACTGAACACAACACTCTAAATGTGGCCTCACCTACGTCTTATACAACTGCAGCACCAGCAGAGGTCCATCACAGTTTGAGTTGGCAAGTCATTCCAGAGCTACCAAACTTTCACCACGTTAGGCGATTAAGAGGTTCATAGTGCCCCAGGGTATGGTGTGAAATAGGCAATATCAAATTAACTTTTCAATCTATAACATAAAGAGTTTAGTTCCCGGTGGAAATCTGTGGCCAATGCAATATTATCACATTCAGTCTTCTCCAATATTGGAACAATTCCCCCAGTGTTAATAAATGTGATGAACCTCTGCCTCTGATCATGGGATGTTCATATTAATGGGGTATATTTTGGAATATGGATTGGTATTGATATGGCTTTTATCACTTTCCAAGGAATATTTTATCCAATAATTTTCGTTCCATGCTATAGTGATTTTCATGCAGCAGTTTTGAGTACAAGACAATGCTTCAAATAAAACGGAGACATTATCACCTAATCTATCTTTTTCTGTATTCAAAAAATGGTAAGTGGTCAGAGGGTCATAACCTCACAAGTTCATTATTGATAGGAGCAGAATAATATCATTCGATCGAACAAGTCAACACTGCTATTCAATCATGGCTGATCCATCTTTCCCTCTCAACCCCATTTTCCTGCCTTCTCCCCATAAACCCTGACACCAGTACTAATCAGAAATGTATCGATCTCTGCCTTATCCATTGACTTGGCCATGAGTTCCACAGATTCACCACCCACTGACTAAAGAAATTCCTTCTCACCTCCTGCCTAAAGGAAAGGCATTTTATTCTGATGCTTTGACCTCTGGTCCCAGACTCTCCCATGAGTGGAAACATCCTCTCCACATCCACTCTGTCCGGGCCCGAGATTAGTTCAGACATTCACACTGGGAACAATTTACAGTATCCAGAAACCACAGGTCTGAAGACGGGTCCTGACCCATGCCAGGTTTTCCAGGGGTGCTGCCTGACCTGCTGAGTTACTCCAGTACTATGTATCTGTTTGGACAGCATATGAAACAAATCTAAATCTCTCAATATCACAATGCCCTAAATCTTAATTCCTCCTTCACTCCATCCTCTCCCTCTCCGTCATGATCTCCCGCAACTGTCTTCTTCATCTCTGTGGCATGCCTTGTGCTCCTGAAGTCTGAGTCCCATGGAAATGCACCTTCCTAGCGATGACCTGCTTCTCAGTAGGCTGTTCATGACTAGCATGAGAGCTATAAGTAGCCATAACAGTGCAGGGTGTGTACATACACTTGTCAACATGAGAACACCACAGTTTGGGCAGCGTGGTGGCACAGCGGTAGAGTTGCCAGGGACCCGGGTTCAATCCTGACTACGGGCGCTGTCAGTACGGCGTTTGTACGTGAGCGCGTGGGCTATCTCCGGTTTCCTCCCACATTCTAAACACATACAGGTTTATAGGTTAATTGGCTTCTGTAACATTGTAAATTGCCCCTAATGTGTAGGATAGTCTTAGCGTACGGGGGGGGGGAGGGGGATCGCCGGACAGCACAGACTCGGTGGGCCGAAGGGGTTGTTTCCACGCTCTATCTCTAAGGTCAAAGTCGAAAGTCAAGTCCTTGAAGCGAGAATGGCCCCAATTTTTCCTTTTTTTTTTGTGTGGTCCCTGATTTAACGCAGAGCCTCGTTAGAAAAAAAAATCCAGGGAGATGATTCCGTCAAGCTAAATTATTCTCCAAAACTTTTGCTATCCATTCTACTTTTCTTAAGAGGTGAGGCGCTGACATGAGCCCTGAAGTGATGGATGATGTCTCCTCGTCTTAAACAGGTTATTACTTGCATTTAAATAGTCCATGCTAACGCAAGTGGGACGCTAAAATTATCACAATGAGGAAAGGCAAGGAGATAGCGTTGATACAGGACTCCCTCAGCGCGAAGATCTCATTGAGCCATGAGGAGAAAACGCACTGAGATTGCCCTATCTAGGTTGTGTTCATGTATCTAGGTTGGCGCAGCTCTTGACATCTCTGGCGCTGCTGAATCACAAGACGGTTCACTGGTTTTCACTCTGGACTCAGTTACATTTGGTTCCATTAGCAAGGCAAATGGGCACTTTTGAAGGAGAAGATTAAAAAAACAAAAAGAAAACCTGAACAGCAGATCCAGGAAATCTGAAATAAAGACAGGAAACTCCGTCAACATTCAGCGGCCGTGGAAAGAAAAATAAAATTAGCAGGCGGCACGGTGGCACAGCGGTAGAGTTGCTGTCAGACAGGATCGGAGAACCCGGTTCGATCCTGACTATGGGTGCTGTCGGTACAGAGTTTGTACGTTTCTCCCCGTGAGAGTGGGGGTTTCCTCCAGGGTTTCCTCTATAGACGTACCGGTTTGTAGGCTAATTGGCTTGATAGCATTGTAAATTGTCCCTAGTGTGTCGGGTAGTGCAAGTGTGTGGGGAACCATGTTTGGCATGGACGTGGTGTTTGGAAAGGCCTGATGCTGTACTGTATCTCTACAACTAAGCAAAACATTTTAAGTGGGACGTCTGCACCAGAATGCTCCTCACTTGAAACGTCAGCTATCCATATCTTTTCTCTCCACTGACTCAGTCTGAAGAAGGGTCTCAATCCGAAAATCACCCATTTATTCTATTCAGAGATGCTGCCTGTCCCGCTGAGTTACTCCAGCATTTTGTGTCTATCTCCGGTTAAACCAGCATTAATAGCCCTTCATCTGTTATTTGCAGTTTATTAATTTATTAATTAATGTGTGTATTTACATATATCATTGTAGTCAATGCCTACTGTGTTCTGTTGTGCTAAGCAAAGCAAGAATGTCATTGTCCTGTCAGGGACACATGACAAGAAACTCTTCTGACTGTGACTTTTGATTTTGACTTTGACTTTGCATCTGCAGTTCCTTCCCACAACAATCCTTTAGAGATGCTGCCTGACCCACTGTGTTACTCCCGCACTTTGTGCCTTCTTCATCAGAACAGTTCCTTAAAGTCAGGATAACTTGAAACATTAACTCGAATTATCTTCATTTTGTCTGGACCTCCAACTTTAAATGTTAGGACCGGTTCTCATCCCGCAAAATCTGCCTGACCTGTTGAGTGTTTGCTTCGCTATTTAAATTTCTTCATGAAATGTTTTAGCGCAAGAAATGGAAAGGTTTCGAGGGATTTGGGCCAAACCTGGGGGTAGATTAACCCTTATTATTTCATGCCATTTATACCCTTCACCACATATATGTGCATGCCACCCGTTACATGGTATCACGGTACTACACAAGGGCAGTCTCTCTCTCTCTCTCCCTCACACACACACAAGCCAGCAGAACCAGACTCGAGCTACTGGCTGTTTGAATGTTCCTGTTTGCCTATGGAATAAAGATTGATTTCGCCATGTGTGTGTTGTTGTGGATCATTTATAAACATGGTGTCAGGAGTGGGATCCGAACCCACGCCTGCAAAGGAGACTGCGAACTGAACTGAAATGGGACCCAGCTTAGATGGGGCATGTTAGCCGGCGTGGCTGATTGGGCTGAAGGACCTGTTTCTGTGCTGTATGACTCTGTGACTCGAAGAAATCTTTGAGCCGTGATGATATTTTTGTTCTGCACAATTACTCATGTCGCTGCCACTGTTTGTGTTGTTTACAGTCCGGCTGTAATTAAAGAAGTTTCTCCGGGGTTGGAAGGCCAAGGATCTAAACGCAAGCTCTACAGCGCCGTCCCTGGCCGCCAGTTTATCGTGTTGAGGTCCTACCAGCCTCAAGGCGAAGGGGAGATTCCTCTCAACAAAGGAGATAGGGTGAAAGGTCAGTACTTGCATTCTTCTTAAAAAGCGGGGCGGTACAGAGTAGCGCAGTGGTCGAGTTGCTGCCTTGCAATGTCACAGGCCCAGGTTCAATCCTGACTACGGATGCTATCCGGACGGAGTTTGTACGTTCTCTCTGTGAGCTCGTGGGCTTTCTCTGGGGACTGGTAGAGATACAACGCAGAAACAGGCCCTTCTGCTCACCCAGTCGCGCTGACCAGTGATCGCCCCGTGCACTAATATTATCCAACACAATACGGATAATTTACAATTTTACCGATTTTCTATGGAAACATACATACCTGTACTGATTTGGAGTGTGGGAGGAAACCAGAGCACTGGGAGAAAACCCATGTGGTCCCCGGGAGAACGTGCAAACTCCGCACAGACAGCAATATTGCGGTGGTAGAGTTGCTGCCTTACAGCGCCAGAGGCCCAGGTTTAATCCTGACTGTGGATGCTATCCGTACGGAGTTTGTAGGTTGACTCGGTGATCATGTGGGTTTTCTCCAGGTGCTCTGGTTTCCTCCCATAACTCCAAAGGCGTACAGGTTTGTAGGTTAATTGACATTGGTAACGATTGTAAGTTGTCCCTAGTGTGTCGGGCAGTGCGGGTGTATGGGTGATCGCTGGTCGGCGCGGACTCTGTGGGCCGGAGGGCCCTATTTCCGCGCTGTATGCCTAAACAAAAACTAAACTAATCACCCTTGAGTAGATGCCTGTCTTAAAACCAATGCAGGTGGGAGTAAAGACTACACATCCCCAGGGCGCACATGGCAGACTAGAGGGAATTGTGTTGAGGTTAGAGGGACAAAGTATAAGACAGATGGGTGCGGCAATAGTTTGTACACAGAGGGTGGTGGGTGTCTGGAACGAGCTGCCAGGGGTGGTGGTGGAGGCGGAGACGATGGTGGCGTTTGCGAGACTTTACGTGGATATGCGAAGAATGGAAGCAGGCCCTTCTGCCCACCGGGTCCGCACTGCCCACTGATCACCCCGTACACTAGCGCTATCCTGCACACATTAGGGACAATTTACACTTTTACCAAAGCCAACACACCCTACAAACATGCACGTCTTTGGAGTGTGGGAGGAATCTGGAGAAAAGCCTCGCAGGTACAGGGAGATGTTACAAACTCCATTCAGACAGCACCCGTGGTCAGGATCGAACCCGGGTCTCTGGCGATGTACTGCCGCCCCACTGCGCATCATGTGCAGGGAGAGGAGATTGGTTTAAATTGGCATTACGTGTGGCACAGATATTGTGGGCCGAAGGGCCTGTTCCTGTGCTGTACTGTTCTATGTTCTATGGACCTGCTCTCTATTAAACTCCTCTCTGAATAGAGACTCCCCAATGACAGGTGCAAACGTGGAATCAACCTGTGAAACCCACGCATGAATGACTGTAAGATCCTAGCATAACAGCGGTTTGTGTGGGAAGGGACTGCAGATGCTGGTTTCAACCGAAGATCGACACCAAAAAGCTGGAGCAACTCAGCGGGTCAGGCAGCATCTCTGGAGAAAAGGAATAAGTGACTTTCATTCACTTGTTCTATCTCTCTCTAAAATCACCATCTATATCTCTCATCTCCCTTTGACTTCAGTATCAGTCTGAAGAAGGTAGACAAAAGTGCTGGAGAAACTCAGCGGGTGCAGCAGCATCTATGGAGCGAAGGAAATAGGCAACGTTTCGTCCCGAAACGTTGCCTATTTCCTTCGCTCCATAGATGCTGCTGCACCCGCTGAGTTTCTCCAGCACTTTCGTCTACCTTCGATTTTCCAGCATCTGCAGTTCCTTCTTAAACACTCAGTCTGAAGAAGGGTCCTCGGCCCGAAACGTCACTATTCCTTTTCTCCAGAGGAGCTGCCTGACCCGCTGAGTTACCCCAGCTTCCTGTGTCTATAACTGCAGTTTATTTGAAACGAGTTAACAGCTATTCACAGCTTCTCCGATGCATTTCATTCCTTCTCGTTGCAACGTTCCCACGATGCTTCCACCTCAGCTGTTAATTGCAGCAGAGAACAGAAGAATATTCCTCCAGAGAGCTTGTATAATGAACTGGCATAAACTCTGAGCAGCACTTACGGATAATTGAAACTCCCTATATGTAACTAACCTCAAAAATGTCACTGTTTATGTTTCATTTTACACTGCGGTCTATATTAATATCTTTGCTGCAGATTTAAAGGGCCCCTGGTCTTGTTGTGTGAGTCATGCTCTCCATGTTATTTCAGACATGACATAATATTGCAGTGTTCTGAGCAAATACTCCCGAAATAACACTTTATTTTCGGAACACAGGATGTACCAGAAATAAATTATCCCGGTTGAACATGTAATGCTATACGGAGGGGCGCACGGCACCTCTGAAGTGGCAGGCTGATAGACGCACGGGAACGATCCCAGGAATGAGTGGATATTAGCATATGATGCGCGTTTGAAGGCACTGGGCCTGTACTCGCTGGATGAGGGGAGGAACCTCATTGAAACTTACCGAATAGTGAAAGGCCTGGATAGAGTGGATGTGGAGAGGATGTTTCCACTAGTGGGAGAGTCTCGGACCAGAGGACGTAGCCTCAGAATAAAAGGACGTACCTTCAGACAGGAGATGAGGAGGAATTTTTTTTAGTCAGAGGGTGGTGAATCTGTGGAATTCATTGCCACAGACTGCTGTGGAGGCCGTCAATGGACTTTATCAGGCAGAGATTGGCAGATTCTTGATTAGTACGGGTGTCAAGGGTTAAGGCAGTAGAATGGGGGCGAGAGGGAATGATAGATCGGCCATGATTGAATAGGGGAATAAACTTGATCGGCTGAAAGGCCTAATTATGCTCCCAGAATCTGTGAACTTACAAGTTATTATAGTCATAGTAATACAGCATGCAAGCAGGCCCTTCGGCCCAACACGGCCATGATCCCCATCGATTCTAGTCCCACCTGTCTGCATTTGGCACATATTCTTCCAATGTGTAAATGAAAACTTTACAAGCTCTTAAGTGTACAACATCTTTTAATGATAGCACTGGGTATTACATACACTTCAAGCACCGGCTACATTTTCCTACCGAGGGGAAGGCGTTATGATTGATGTTAACTGGGCGGGGTTAATGGGAGTGAGGTAACTATATTATTGGTTGCATATAAACCATCTACATCCTTCCCTTAGAAATCAAAAAAAAACAGATTGTTGTCACGACAACCGAATTAAACAGCAGAATTTAAACGAAATCGCCGTAGCGAAACAGGCGGCTTACTGATCCTGCCCGAGCGCGTACGGATGTCTCCCCTCCCCCGAAAGAGCAGAAGAAGCAGGAGGACGCAAGGCAGCCGGGGGAACCAGGGAGGGCATTGGGGTGGGAGAAAACAGGAGAGGGAGAACCGCGATCGGCAACAGGGGACCCGCGCAGAGGGGAACCAGGCGCCCGCGACGGGGACCGAGGCATGCAGGGAACACCAGCCGGGGCGGCAGCCGGCTGCTGATAGGAGAGTGGAGGGGCATAGGGCCCAGGGGACTGCGGCTTGTGGCTCATTAACCGCAAGCAGGTGTTGTCGGCTCCTTCGGTAGATGGAAACCCTCACAGTCGACCAGATACGAACGAGGTGAGTCGGCCACCCCAACCACGGTGGCCAGACGGTAGTGCCCACTGGCGGTCTGCAAACGAAAAACCTGTCCGGGCAACAGAGGATCGAGTGGTCTGCACGACCGATCGTGGGGAACGCCGCTGGCTGTCATGTTTCTCTTGAATTCGCCTCTGCACGGAGGCGGGCTCCAGCACCCGAGGTTTCAGCTGGTGCTGGGCAATCGGGACGGTGGATCTGGTAGTTCTGGACATCAGACGCTGAGCAGGGGACCCCATGGCGGATCCCTGGAAACATTCCTGAGGTTCAGGAGATCCAAATACAAATCAGAATTGGATAGTCGCGCCTGTTCCATCAGAAGCTTGGCGCTGCGGACGGCCCGTTCTGCTAGGCCGTTGCTCTGTGGGTACTCTGGGCTGCTGGTGAAATGCACGAAGTTCCACTTGTCGGCAAAGCTTTTGAATTCTCGGCTTGTAAACTGCTGCCGTTGTCAGTCTGCAGCCTGACCGGGGTCCCAAAAGTGGAGAAGTGTTTCCGCAGCTTGCGGATCACCATCTCCGACGTGAGGGATGTCAGCAAATCCATTCGAACCAGTTGGAGTACGAGTCGACCAGGACAAGGTAGTGGTTACCACGCCACTCGAATATGTCGGCAGCCAGCGAGGACCAGGCCAAAGCAGGGGCGGGCTGTTGCAGCAGGGGCTGTCGCTGCTGGTGCGGCGCAAGACTGTTGCACGTGGAGCAGGCAGAAACTCTGTCTCGGATATATTTGGCCATTCCAGGCCAATAGAATTGGCACTGAGCGGGGCAAGCGTTGCATCGACCCCAGGGTGTACGCTGTGGGCTGCACAAAAGTAAAGTCAAACAGGGAGGACGGGACCACAACTTTATGTCCCTTGACGATAACGCCATCCTGGAGCACCAGTTCGTCGCGGACCAGGAAGAAAGGCTGTTGCTTCAGATGGCGCGGCGGAGCGCTTTGTTGGCCACCCTGCTTTAATCACCGATGCAAGCTGCTGCAAGGCCGGATCGGCAGCGGTGTGCTCGGCCAAAACCTGTAGCTGCTTGGTGGGAATAAAGTTTAACGCCCAGTACGAGCAAGTCCTCTGTTTCGTAGGGGTGGCGGAGCGCAGGAGGTACGCGGGGCTCGCGACAGGGTGTCCGCAATGTGCATCTCGGTGCTTCTTGTAGATTATGTCAAAGTCGAAGCGCTGGAGCTGCTGCATCATACGCTGCAGCTGGCAGGGGCAGCGTGAATCGGCTTGTTCAGGATTGTCACCAGTGGCTGGTGGTCGGTTTCGACCGTAAATCTGCTGCCGAACAGGAAGTCTCTGAACTTGGAGCAGGCGAACACCACCGCGAGCAGCTCTTTCTCGATCTGAGCGTACCGCTGCTCGGTGTCCGTCATGGTGCGGGAGGCATAGGAGACGGGATGCAGCGATCCATCGACAGACTGAAGGCAGGCCGCACCCAGACCGAACTTGGAAGCGTCACAGGTGACGGTGATGGGGCGACCCAGTCGAAGAAACCGCAACGTCGGAGTGCTAATCAGTTTCGACTTGAGGCGGTCAAAAGCCTGCTGGTGATATGGGAGCCAGGCCCAGGCGATATCCTTTTTTGTCAGCTGCCGCAGGGGAGCACTCAGCTCACTGAGGTTTGGTATAAACTTGCCAAGGTAGTTCACCCAGCCCAAGAATCGTTGCAGACCTGGCCGTCGGTGGGGGCTGCCATTTCGGAGATGGCAGCGGCCTTCAAGGGGTTCGGGCTTTAGTCCGTTAGGGGTGAAAACATGTCCAACATACGTGACCTCTGAGACACGAAACCGGCACTTCTTGGGATTCAGCTTCAGGTTCGCCTGTCGCGCGCGATCCAGGACGCGGCGGAGGTTCAGGTCGTGCTCGGCAAGGTCCTTCCCGTAAACAGGATATCATCCACGATGATGGCACATGGCAGGTGCGCGAATAATTGCCCCATCGTCTGCTGGAACACCTCGCTAGCAGAATTGATGCCGAATGGCATTCGCAGGAACTTGAATCTGCCGAACGGTGTGGCGAAGGTCGTCAGGTCAGAAGACGCTTTGTCCAACGGGACCTGCCAAAACGAGTTCTTCAGCGTCTAGGACCGAAAAGATGGTGGCTTGCCCGACCTTTGCCGCCACATCCTCAACAGACCGCATGGGGTAATGTGGTCGCCTGATGGCAAGGTTTAAGTCCTTCGGGTTGATACACACGCGTATTCTCGTTTCTTGTCTTTCTTAATCGTGGCAAACCATGGTGGAGGACCCAATCGGTGGGCTCGCTAACTGCTACTAGCACCCCCTTTTCGACCATCTCGTTGAGCATCGCCTCGACCTTGTCCTTCATGGCGTGAGACACCTGTGAGGTGCGCGGACCACGGGTTGTATATTTGGGTCAATGGAAATATGGTATGACACTGGTAACTTCCCAGGTCATCGTCGAACAGGTCCTGGTATTCAGCAACCGGGTCAAACGAGAGTTGCACTTTGTGGACCGTGCGGTCAAAGGAGACCAGGCCAAGATCCTGGCACGCACGGTTGCCCAACAGGGTTACACAGTCAGAGTTCAAAACATAGAAACCAGGTTTTTGTGGCCTTTTGCAGCACGCAAGTTAAAGTGGCCCTCCCGCAGGCCTTAGAATCTCTCCACCATAGGCGTGCAGGGTAGCATCGTCAACAACCAGAGGCTCATTACTCCTTATCTTGTTGAAAAGATTCATGGACAAAAACATTGGACTCTCGCGCCAGTATCTAATTTGGCAGAGAAGGTTACGCCATATGACAGTCACAGGTACGGAGGGATCATTGCGGGGGGCGGGTGTCTGTAGGAGGGTAAACACATGAGAGTCCTCGGCAGAATTAATTGGCTCCGCACCATTGCACTCAACTAAATTGGGTGTGAGTCGAAACAGAGATCAGATTGGGCCAGCATGTTTTAGGACTGGGACTGGAAGCTTGTGCCTGGCTCCCACGGGAACGGAGGAGTAAGCGACAGGAGGCTGAGAAAATGGTTCAGCTTTTTACAAAAGTTACAGGTTTTACCAGAGGCGGGGACACGTCGACAGTCTATGGTGCATGTAGTTACAGTTCGGGCATCTTTTTCGGGGGCACATCGCCAGGTCCAGGGCGGGCACGCGGGCAGAAAAACATTGTTTCCCACCGAGGCTGTGGGCTCCTAAACCCAGCCAGGTTGACAGATTTATTGCCCAAATCCCGGTGGTCCTCTTGCCAAAAAACGACCTCAGACAATCTGCAGGCATGCATTAGCCTTGTCCAACGTTAGATCCGGTTCCCTCAAAAGCTCACATCGCAGCTTCTGGTCACGCATGCCAGTTACTAAAATGTCTCTAGTGAGATGGTCTGTCATGTCGCCAAAACGGCACCGCTGGGCGAGATAACGCAAATCAGCAATAAAAACATTCAACAGGTTCATCAGGCAACTGTCTCCTCGTAAAGAACCGTGCCCTCTCTAGAATGCGGTTCGAGGGCAGGTCACAAATCTCCCTGAACTTACGTAGCAGGCAGCGGGGTCGTCTCAGCAGACTCTGCAGGAGTAATCACCGCACCATCGACGCCCGGACCGCTGGAGCGTAGGTGAAAGTTCTGGCTCTCTTCTGACACCATGTAACATGAAAAACTTTACAAGCTCTTAAGTGTTACAACATCTTTTAATGATAGCACTGGGTTATTACATACACCTTCAAGCACCGGCTACATTTTCCTACCGAGGGGAAGGCGTTATGATTGATGTTAAACTGGGCGGGGTTAATGGGAGTGAGGTAACTATATTATTGGTTGCATATAAACCATCTACACAATGTTTTCCTATCCATGTACCTGTTTAAATGACTTTTAAATATTTCTCAAGTACCTGCCTCGAATACCTCCTCTGGCAGCTTGTTCCATGCACCCACCAACCTTCGTTCAGTTCAGTTTTTTGTCACTGGCACTTGGTTACAGTGAAGCGCTTTTTGTTGCGTGCTAAACCAGTCAGCAGCAGAAAGACATATAATGATTAAAATCGATTCATTTACAGTGCAGAGATACAGGATAATAGAGTAAACATTTAGTGCAAGGTAAAGCCAGCAAGTCTGATCAAGAATAGTCCGCGGGTCATCAAAGAGGTTAGATTGTAGTTCAGCACTGCTCTCTGGTTGTGGTTGGGGATGATTCAATTACCTGCTCACAGCTGGGAAAGAAACTGTGAACAAACTTTCTGTGTAAAAGTCACCCCTCAAATTCCTATTAAACCATTCCCCTGTCACCTTAAACCCAAGTCCTCTGGTTCTTGATTCCCCAACTCTGGGTAAAAAAACACTGTGCGTATTAGTCTGAAATATTAGCTGCAAAACCAGCAGGATGCTACACAGCTTATTCCCACAGGCAATAAGACTGGTTAACGGATTGTGTCCCCTCCCCGTACACCACGCACCAACACATCTAACCTCGCCCATACTTTGACAGCTAGGCACCTGTCAAAGCATGTTACTGTTCGGTCTGAATGTCTGTTTTTAGTTCAAATTTTAAGCCTACTTTTAGATATGTTCATTTTAATCTTTTAAAGTTGTATGTTATTTATTCTGTTTTTATTAACTGCACTGATGGGAAACTGATTGAGAGAAACAATTTTTTTTCGTTTCTTCTGTGTATGTAAGTACTCAGTTAAAATGACATTAAAGTAAATACTGAATACTGAAGCTGGTCAACCTCTCAGGTAGATAGATACAAGGTGCTGGAGTAACTCAAACGGGTCAGGCAGAGTCTCTGGAGAAAAAGGATGGGTGACGTTTCGGGTAGAGACCCTTCCTCCGACCTCTCAGGCAGATTATAAATAAGCCATGGCATTATTTCAGAAAATACAAAGTCAATAGTTATCTACCCTCATTAAAACAGCTGACCTGTCCATTAGTACTCTGGTACCTGGTATCCAGTCCCCATTCACCAAGTTATCAAAATTGCCTTCAAGGACTGTTTCCTGAAGATGATCCCATATAAGTTCTATCAATAGTGTTGGCGGTCAGAGATATTGGAGTTTTTTTGCACTGGAACCACTGTGGGAACTTCAGTAACATTTGAGGACTCGGCGGCCATGTATTAGCTGTGGATCCATCAATCCCAAGCCGGAGGTTGAATGAAGGGTCCCGACCCGAAACATCACCCACCCTTTTCCTCCAGGGATGAGTTACTCCAGCACTTTGTGTCTGATCCCAGGGGACACTCCTGCTGTGGATGATGGCATCCTCATCTACATATGGCCCATCTTGCTATTGAACAACAAAGCAGTTGGGCTACTCTTTGGTGTGGGGGTGGGTTTACACTTGCCACTTGTTTACCAAGCACCAGACTCTTTGTAACTTTTTCAATGCCCTTTATGTAGCGACTGTTTTGCATACCTTGGGTATTGCAAAACAAAGACTATCGCTGTGACTTGTCACATGTGACAATAAAGTATCATTCTTTCATTCATTCATTCATTCATTCATTCATCCTGTTCCACCTTGGGGAATATTGCTTTGTCTTGGCCAAACCATATCTGCGCCTGTACCTCAGGAAGGGTCCGACCCAAAACGTCACCTATTCTTTTCCTTCCAGAGATGCTGCCTGACTCGTTGAGTTACTCTACATTTTGCGCTTATCTTCCCAATTATATAATACTTTTTACAAGGCAGTTTACTCCAGCACCAGGGGGTCACAGTGTAAGAATAAGGGGTCGGCCATTTGGGACTGAGATGGAGGAAAAACGTTTTCACCCAGAGAGTTGTGAATCTGTGGAATTCTCTGCCACAGAAGGCAGTGGAGCCCAGTTCAATTCAATTGCGAGTTAGATATAGCTCTTTGGGCTAACAGAATCAAGGGATATGGGGAGAGAGCAGGAACGGGGATTTGATTTTGGATGATCAGCCATGATCATATTGAATGGTGGTGCTGGCTCGAAGGGCCGAATGGCCTACTCCTGCACCTATTTTCTGTGTTGCTATGTTTCCATGTGTCCATCCTCCTTATACCATAATGCTTTTACAAGTGCAGTTCGTCAATGAATCTCCTGCGCAAAGACAAGTAGAGATGGTCAACTTTGCTGTCGATGCCACAAAGCAACACGTGAATGAAAAGTACTAGAAATGGTGAAATGGAGGAAACCCTATGCAGTTAAATCACCTTTGTTATCCCTGGCAGTGATGTCCAGGTCCTGAGAGAGACAGTACAAAAAATAAATAAATATTCTCCTTAATACTTCCCTGCAATGATAGAGTGGTGGCATTGTGGTGTAGCTGGTAGAGCTGCTGCCTCACAGTGCCAGAGACCCAGGTTCGATCCTGACCTCGGGTGCTGTCTGTGTGGAGTTCTCACGTTCTCCCAGTGACCACATGGACTTCTGTTTTCTCTGGGTTTCTTTTGCACCGGCTTCCTCCCACATCCCAAAGACGTGCGGGTTTGTAGGTTTCTAGGGTTTTGCAAAAGTACCCTTCATGTGTTAGGGAGTGGATGTGTAAATGGGATAACATGGAACTGGTGTGAACGGGTGACCGATGGTCAGTGTGGACCCGGTGGGCCGAGCCGCCTGTTACCATGCTGAATCTCGAACAGAAACTCAACTAAAATGTAAGATTAAACGTGAACTTACCAGTTTGAAGTTTGATCCTTATTTTATGAGGAGTTACGATGAGGGATTTCGTTGTAGACCCCCGCAGCATGCATGCGCGACTTCTTCAAAGGCAGCGGTGTGGAATCACAGATAACAACAATGAATGAAAGTAAGATTTAAGAGACTCTATATACAGTTGACCTTATGATAGAGGGTTGGGAGCGGAGGGAGGAGGGCACGAAATCCCTATCGTAACTCCTCATAAATAAGGATCAAACTTCAAAACTGGTAATGTTCTCATTTATTCTTACTATTTATTTCGGAGTCACGTGAGTGACTTCGTGAAGATTTCAAAAGCTCTGTGATTCCATGCCCTGGGACCACGTCCATGCTCACACAGTGACGGTAATTACTTGAATGGAGGAGTATGTTAACGTATTTCAGACTTGAACAAGCTGAAAATAATAACGTATTTATTAATTACAAACAATAAACCCCTAACTCGGGGAATAATAAACGTTTAGGGAACAGCACTTAAAACTGACTCCGCAAACGTTGTAGGAGTGGCCACAGGCTTATATAAAATCGCTGAAAATGTATTTTCACTGGCCCAGCCCGCTGTTGCGAGGACATGATCATGGGTACCTCCATGGTCCTCGCCGCTGATGTGGATGCAGCCCTGGTAGAATGAGATTTAAAATGTTAGTGTCTATACCTGCTGCACCATACCATCCTGAGCACCTGGAGATAGTCTGCACCGTCACCCTGAGATGTGGGTTCTTTTGGCTGATAAACAGACCGTCTCCATATTCCTGATGGTGTGTGTGACATTAATGTAATGTCAGATATGGGTGGCTATACAGAGTCTTACATCAAACGGGATATGCTAGAAATTCCAATTTCAGTCCTGTAGTTCCCAGGTCTGTGCTGTTTAAGAAACTCATCTATAAAGAAAGTCACTTTATTGGGGGTCGAGACCATTTTTATCGAGTTTCAGTTTCTTGTAGAGTCTGGTCAGTGCCATTAACATCACCACTTTAAAGGTGAGTTTGTCCAGTGGTAATCCTGTCATGCGAGGCGACCAGCTCCTGAGTAGGGTCAACACCACCCCTATATCCCAGGTGTATATTTTATATCGTGGTCGGGGAGGGTTGGAATTAAATATACCCCTCATTAATTTGGACACCAGCTGGTGAGATCCCACTCCAATGTTGAGAAAGGATGACAGCGCATCTTCCTGGCACTGTTATCGCACTGTAACTGAGGCCCTTATCATAATGAAGGCCTGCGAGGCATTCCAGCACATTGGAGATTGTAGCAGAGTTGTAGGTGGTCTTGGTCCGACTACAGAAGGCCTCCCATTTCCTGATGTGGGTGAGGTACCGCTTCCTTGTGGACTCTCTGCACGATGCTGTTATGATGTCGATGGTTCTTGATGACAGCCCGAATTCCAGTAGTGGTCTCTCAGAACCTGCAAGCCCAACAGGTTCAGATGACCACGGCACGGATGATATTCCCCTGTTATGGGATTGGTGACAAATTCGGGCATTTGGTGACCATGTGCCATGGTTCTTTTATCATGTTGAGGGACCACCAGTGGGTACCATGGTTGTGTGGGCCAGTCGGGTATTATTCAGTATACCTGATGCAGAATCTAGTTGAATTTTCTGCAATACCTGACTGATGAGGCAGAATGATAGGGAAATGCGTTAGAAAAAACCATTTCCCCCAATGTAGCGAGAATGCGTCCATTGCCACTGCCCTAGGATCTGGTTTCCCAAGAGACATATGTTGGTATATGATGGTTCTAACCTGGGTGCAAAGAGGTTCGATATCTGGTGGTGTTCCATTTTTGGCTATAATTTTAGCAAACATTTGGGGGTTCAACAACGTCCACTCGATGTTGTCATTAAATACTCGTGACCTGGTGTCCGCCACTGTATTGAGCTTACCAGGAAGGTAAGTAGCTGATATCCAAATATTTCTTTCAATTACACCAGAGCCAATTAAATTTGCCAATTCATCACAAGATATTGACTTATACCACCCATATGGTTTAAATATGTCACCCACAGTGGTATTATCTATTTGAAGATGGACATGCGTATGATGCAGATTGGTGCAGTAAGCCCGCAACCATGACATGCTCCCAGCATTTCCAAATAGTTTATACCTTGTGATTGAAGAAGAGTAGATCATGCAAAAATCCCATCTGCCGCCCACAAACTGGAAGTGGGTGTTGGTAGCTCCCCAGCCCTGGGCGCTTGCGTCGGTTTTTTTTTGTAACACGGCTGATGGGTTTGATATAATGATGGGTATTTAAAACAATCACAAATTGCTAACCCACCATTGTAGCTCAATTTTTGCCTTGTTTGGCAGCTGCATAGGCCTGTCAAAATGTCCAGCATTTGCTTTTAATGCTGAGATTTTGCTCTTTGCAAGTTTTGATAATGTAAATGGGCCAAATTGTGCAGCTGGATATGTAGCTACAATCATTCCAATTACCTTAGCAGCATGTCTAATAGTCGGTTTCTGGCGAAGCAAGGCTATTACATGCCTCTATTATATCTGTTGCTTTGTTCCTGGGATGTGACATTCACATGATTGGTGTTAATTGTGAATCCCAGATAGTCCATAACCTCAGAAGGGTTGAACTTAGATTGGCTGGCTGGATGGATGACAAACCCTAATTTCTCGAATAATGTTTTGGTAGCTGTTACTGTAATTTAGCTAAATTCCAAAGTCCTTCCTCCACAATTAAGATGTCATCTAGATATGCCATGACTATGTGGTTTTGTCTTCTTAAAGATGCCAATACTGGTTTTTGAATTTTAGTATATAAACCTAGGGGCTGTTATTAGAAGCCCGTTAGGTAGGGCTTTGTATTGCCATAACTGGACCCATCCAGACAAATGTTAAGTATTTCGGTGATGTTCCGTTTAAGTAAGATATGCATCTTTTAGGTCGATGCAGGCATTGAAGCACCCTCTGGAAATCAGTTGCTTTAGCCATTTCAAATGTCTCCATTCTTGAAATGGGTATATTGTACAAAAGTATTCAAGTGGGTTAAATCAATTATGATACGACATCTACCATTTGGTTTTAGTAAAGATGTTAGATACAAACTCAAGAGGTTCATGTGTCGTTTTCTCTATTACCCCTTGAGTATAGCGAGATTAGCAATTTCCGCATGTCCTTCCACTTTTCTGTTTGTGAGAAAGCGCAAATTTCCGGTTAGGTACATGTTGAGCTGGGGGAATTCCATTTATGAATTCAATCTCATAACCCGAATATTTGTAATATAATATAAAAGTTTATTTATTCGAAAGTTATGGAACCCCATGCATCCCAGAATGACGCAATCTCCCCTCCTATTTGTGAAGTTATGCATGCAGCACTCCCAAAGAACCAGACCCCGTTACTCCTGGATTACAGCGGGGCTCTTGACGTTCGGGCTTTTGTGGCTCGTTGTGTTTGCTGGGAGTGGGGGGGGGTTGGCACAAGGTCCGGTGTTGCCACGCTGGTCGCTGTTGGCCTGCCCTAAAAAAGGCTTTTGCTGGTAGGGTGCGGCCGGTGGAGTTAGGTCACGTTGCCTGTGTGTTTGTTCCCCGAAGCCTGGTAGATTTACATGGGGAGGATGCTGTCTGCGATACGCTGGTGGCCTGTTTGTCTGCGATACGCTGGTGGCCTGTTTGAGGATGGTGGTTTCATTAACACGACCGCTTTTGCCTCCTCGTCAGGTCTTTTAACCTGTTTTGGCAGGTCTCGTCACCGAACAGCTGTCTTGGTGGCGGTTTTTTTTGTGTGGTGTTAGCAGAAGCTTTGCACAAACCCGCGCGAATTTCGGGTTGAGAGTCGGTCGAAATGGAAGCGAGAGCTCTTGCGGAAACAGTTGATTTCCATACTGTGTGTTGCACAGTTACGCTATTGCATCCTGCTGCTCCTCCGTCATGTCGTCCGTCAAATGGGGTTTTTCTGGCGTAGGCAGTAAGTAATCCCTGAGTTCAACAATTTCAGGATTTTCTGAATTTTCAATTCCTGAGCCCTGATCCCGGGACTGATGTTACCCCAGATGGGCGTGTATGACGGTCGGGGACATTAAGTGAACACAATTACCGGGGCATTTTTTATTTGCTCATTGCCTCCGTAAGCACCGTTCCTGCAGCTGGTGTGTGTCAAGTAAATTTTTGGTTGTCGCTAGTTTGGGCTGAGAGGTTGCCCTGATTGTCCTGGTTAGGCAAATTTTGATTACTACCTCCAGTAGTTCCTCTTCAGGCACCTCGGGCAACACCGGTTCTTGCGCCAACCCTCTTCAAAGTCAGCTAACGGCTGACTCCTGGCACTCCCTATTGAAGAGGGAGAGTCTACTTGTGGTGCTGCTGAGTGTACTCCTAGATCCAGGGACACCCGCTCTTGTTAGAGGAGATCCCGTTCGAGCAGCTGTCCACCATACGCGCTCATCCGAGCCATTGCGGACCGCCGCCGCTATCTGCAGGCGGCAAGTCGACTTCACCCAAGTTCTGGTGGAACAACTGGGGCTTTTATTACCATCGGTCCGCACCTTGTCGAGGTGATGTCCCGGGAACCTAGGTAGGTAGTCGCTGCCTGCCGCTCCGCTCCTGCGGGGCTACACGACTCCCGCGCGGATTTGCCGCTAGTCCGCGGTCTTCCGGACTGATGCGGACCGCCTGTCTGGTACTCACGTGACTCCGAAGCAAAATCTCCCTCTCTCCTTGACATCCTTTATAACATGATGGGACCCAGAACTGGCATTGGTTTAATACAATTACAGACAATATCTTTCGATCGTGACTGTCTGTACGGACTATTTACATTCTCCCCGTGACTGCGTAGGTTTTTTCCAGGTACTCCGGTTTCCTCCCACGCTCCAAAGATGTACAGGTTTGTAGGTTCATTGGCATCAGTAAAATTGTTAATAATCCCCAGTGCGCAGGATAATACAGTGCACGGGGTGGTCGCTGGCCCATGCGCGGACTCGGTGGGCCGAGGGGCCTGTTTCCGCTTCGTATCTCTTAAAGTCATTTTTGGGGGAATAAGGTTCGAAGATATATTTAGCTGTAAGAACTCATTTATACTTGACCCTTCATTCTTATGACATAATTATGATGTGTTAGGGGACATGCAAGTTTTACGATCTAATCCGACCTCCACTGCCCCTCTATATATATTGTTGTATCAACCACTAATGACTGCTGACAAAGCAAATGTTTGAATCCTCACAAAAATCATATCACGTTCAGCTCGTTCAGCCGTACTTTGATTTAAATAGGTTAATGGGACTTCTAAAGCAGAGATCGAGCAAACAAGTTTGGCTTGGCCCCATTTTTAAATCCCATCATTTCAAAGGTACATTGCACAGTGTCCTTACCATCACTGAAACATTGACATATCTGTTTGACATTTCGCTATTGGGAGTGTGAATGAGGCTTGGCTTTGCAATTCCCTTTCATCCAATCAATGATAATCGCGAGGACGCCCTCATTAAATGTTCAAAGTTTTTTGAATGTGATTGTGCTTCTGGGTGAAGCCCTCCTCATCATTTACTGGATCATTGTGGCACAGTCAATGCTTTTTGTAAATTGTTCCCCGCGATGCGCCTGGATTAAAAGCATTTTGAATCTAATCAGGATCAAACGGGATCCTGCTCCGAAGATGTAACATCACGCACTGGGAAAGCTGCTGGGGGGGGGGGTATGTTCAAAGTCTCACCAAAGATATGGAGCGCGAAGACATCCGAAGCAGCACGGAGATGGAGCTCTATGAAGTACGTATGCTCTCAATTGCTGCCATATGGAGCGGAAACATGGGCACTAAAGAAGGAAGATGAAAGTTTGAAATGACGTGCCTTCGCTAAATAATGGGAGTGTCACGTCTCGACAGGATCCGGAACACCTCCATTTGTGCAACCTTGGTATGGAATTAACCATTCTGGACAGAATTACAACTAAAAAGACTACGTTACTTCGGCCATGTCCAGCGAACGCACCATCACGCTTTCCCAAACTAGCATTTGAGAGCACGTTGTCATGGAAACCCATCCGGGGGAGGGAAGACGCCAGCCAACGAGATGGAGTGACTGCCTGACACAGCAGACCGCAGCAAATAAGAACATCAGCTCTCTGGTCAGAGCTAACCAGCTAGCTAAGGACAGAGAGAGTGGCAGGGACATGATGAAGCAGATGGCACAACTCAAACCCCAAGTTGGCGTAGATTAGAATCTAGACAATATTTTGGGTTTCGCCCGGTCGCGGTTATTGTGCAGCGGTTGTAGAGTTGCTGCCTCACAGCGGAATGCAGCACAGGGAGACGGGTTCGATCCTGACTATGGACGGGGGCTGTCTGTACATTCTTCCCGTGACTGCGTGGGTTTTCTCCGAGATCTTCCCACACTCAAAGATGTACAGGTTTGTAGGTTAATTGGGGCTTGGTAAATGTAAAAAATTGTCCTAGTGGGTGTAGGTGGGATTGTGTGGAGTGGAGAGCTTGCTGACCGGATGCATTGTGGCTTGGTTCGGCAACTTGAAGCTCGCCCTGGAGAGGAAAAGACTACAAAAAAGTAGTAACACTGCCCCGTCCATCATCGGCTCTGACCTTCCTTCCATCGAGGGGAATTTACCGCAGTCGCTGTCAAAAAGGCTGGCAGTATCATCAAAGACCACACCCACCTGGCCACACACACCTCTCCCCCGCTACTTCAGGTAGAAGGTTACAGGAGCCTGGAAGGAGCAATCAATGACCAGGATCAGGAATTAGCTACTTCCCACAGCCAATCAGGTATTAAACTGGTCTGGACCAAACTCTGCTAATAATATCCCATTATCTGTAATTTGCACTTCATCAGTTATTTATTCATGTGTGTATATATTTATTTGGTCTAAGGACACACTGATCTTGTTTTGTAGTAAAATGCCTCTTCTATGTTCTGTGTGTGAAGCAAGCAAGAAAGAATATCTTGTCCTATCAGGGGACACATGACAATAAACTCACTTGAACTGTTGATTCCACTAGCCCCTTTTCCAGCTCTTTGTGTTTTGCTCAAGATTCCAGATCTGCAGTCTCTTGTGTTTCTCATTGACCTAGGACCTGACAAGAAATGACTTGTTTATTATCGATAGTTTTAGACACATGCCGACGGAAAAGGCCTTCAACCTCCCTTTGGCTCTGTGTTGACCAGTTTAGTATAGTTAGTTTAGATTAGTTTTAGATAGTAGTGACAGTGCAGAAGCAGACCTTCGGCACCGAGTCTGCACCACGACCAGCGACTCCCCAGCATATCCCAATTAAGCACTAATTCTGACAAGTTCTCAAGGATGCCGCTGACCCCCACATATTCAGCCTTTGTGTATTTTTAAATTTAATTTAATCCTTTTATTAACTGCAATTCTTTCTACCCACCTTCTCCTCAAATTCCCCCCCCACCCCCATATACCCCCCGCCCCCCCCCCCCCCCCCCCCCCCCCCCCCCCCCCTCCCCCCCCCCCCCCCCCCCCCCTCCCTCCCCCCCCCCCTTATTCACGCTCACTTCACTGGGGTTGAAACTAAAAATAATTTTAAATACGCCGGGAATATGACTTTCAATTAATTTTCTTGATGACGGAGATCGTTGGTCCATAAATATTCATACTGAAATCAATCCAAAGGAAACTTTGATGTAATTCTCAGGGTCATTTCCGAGGTGAAAGAAAAAATAATTTATTGCATCTCTCGTGAGCAGCATGGAAACTTTGTTTGGTGTAGTTTAGAGGTCATCCATTCATTCATCATCATTTGAAAACATTAGCGACGCCGTGGTGCGGGTTTTTTTTCCGACGGGAACGTGTGACGGACGCACCACACATCTCCGTCCCCCAGTTCCTGCGGATTTCGCCGTTCTGGTAGTTAGGTTTTGGTTGTGGTGTAGTGTGTGTGTGGACTTTATCTCATTCCCTAACATGCCATGTACCACAGTGCTCGCAACTACTAACTGAAGTGTGGATGGCGTGGCTCGATAGAGCCAGCTGCGGAATGCGGAAAGCAGAAAACCAACAGAGAGCCAACATTATCTCTGGGTGGCCCGCTCTACCACCCACCAAAATGGAGCCCAGGGCCTGGCAGAAATTGACGCAGAAAAGGGACAAACAACATGGCTGCTCCACACCCGGCTTGAGATCTAACATTCCTTTTGGTTTATGTATCATTCGCAAGTGAAGAAGGTTCTCGCTTGGAGTTCATCCGCCCTTTGACAGGTCTTGTTTTTGGTCCTGTTGGGTGTCCACAGCCCCCTCCTCACCTGGAAAACCAGGTGGGGGAGACGGTTTTTAGTCGGCCGATGTCCGACCATGGAAACATGGTACCCAGTGAGGGGTGGTGCTAGGTCAGGCATGGAGGAAAACATTGCCCTTCGACCATCGAGTCAGTGTTGACTAGCAATCCCCGCACGTTAAGACTATCCTGCACAGACTAGGGATATTTTTTTACATTTACACAAAGCTAATTAAACCTACATGCTGCACGTTTTGGATTGTGTGGTGAGAAAGAAAAACGAAGATCTCGGAGGGGAAAAACCACGCAGGTCACGGGGAGAAAAAGAAAGGAAAGTGCAAAACTCCGTACAGACAGCCACCCGTAGTCGGATTGACAACTGCGTCTCTGGTGCTGCAATCGCTGTTAAGGCTGCAACTCTACCGCTGCGCACGTACACAAGTGTCCACTTGGCTACTTAAGGAACGAGACGGCAGGTTAGTTTATTGGTATCATGGACTTCGTAAGACAATGACTTGATGAGGGTACCGAGAGATTCCACGAAGATTTTTTAGGAAGGCAATGAGGAGATATTTATTTCATTCAGAGGGTAGTGAATCTGTGGAATCTTTGGACATATGGCTGTGGAGGCCGTCAGTGGGATATTTAAAGGATAATAGATGATTTTGTTCAAGAAAGAACTGCAGATTGCTGAAAAATGGGAAGGTAGACAACAAAAATGCTGGAGGAACTCAGCAGGTGAGGGCCAGCATCGATGGAGGAAGGGAATTGGCGTTTGTTGGGTTGAGACCCTTCTTCAGACTACTTTTTATTGTCGTGTTGCAAACACTCCAGTGAATTGTTTTCATATAACCTGTTAGTTACAGTCTGCAGTACTAAGCACTCCCCAATTAAGCCAAGTGTACAGAAATCGTCCACTGATTCGTCAGCAAGGAGGCGTATGTTTCAGCGGTATTTTCCATAGACCGTCTGGGCTCCACTTGTTTGAGCAGTGCTGATTCCATGCGAGCCCAGGAGCTCCAGGGCTCCAGCTGTCACCATCACCTGGTCGTGTAGATCGCCAGCGATCCCAAACCCTCTCCTCTCCTCCCCCATCCACCTTTGTTCCCCAGGAGGGCCTCCCACAGCCGACCTTAGAGCGTTTGCGTGTAGGAGACCGTCGGTCAGGTAGGCCAAACAAACACCCGGGTTGCAACTCTCACGTGTTGAGCGTTGAACTCATGATTTTTGCCAATTCTCTCTCTCTACATTGAGCGTGAGAATTCTTTCAAGCTTTCTCAAGCTTTCAAGAGAAGTGGATAGGGTCTTACACCAAATAACGGAAAGTACAGGGGATATGGGGAGGAGAAGGGCAGGAAAAGGGGAACTGATTGGGGATGTTCAGTCATGTATCACATGAATGGCGTGCTGGCTCGGTAGGGCAATGCCTACTCCTGCACCCTATTGTCTATTGTCTATTGTCTATTGATCACAGATTTTCTCACACTCTGTCTTGAGAGATTTCTGTGATTAAACGCGACTTTCAAATAATATTATCTGTTGTTTGCTCGTCTTTTGACAAAACAGCAGCATTTTATTTCTGTAATTCTCACTAGACCGAACCATCACACACTCAAACCAAGTCCCCATGCAAAAATTTACACTGAAAGACACGGACGGGCAGTGTCACCCAGGCCGCAAGTGAGGGCCATGTCCTGCTTGGGGGCAGTAGGAATTTAAGGATTTGCAGGGGACGGGTGAATCGAGTGAGGGCCGGGTGTGTGGCAGGAGAGAGGCCGTTCAGAGGAGAGACTGCCAGACGTTGAGGTGGGGGAATGGGCCAGTTGTCCGTGATGTCTGGCTCCCAATGCTCAGCGTTTCATATTTCGGAGTGGCTGTTCTGAATTGATTTGTAATTACGGATTTGTAATTAGTGACAAAAATCTTACTTTATTAATTGGAATACCAGGGGGGTGGGATGTGTAATATAAAAGGACATGCAGGCGTCAGGCTGTCAGTCCACATACACCCCGATAACCTATTATTTCCTTCAGTTAAATTATTTAGAAGGTTGCACTTTATCATTTGCCATCAACTATTATGTTTGTTTACCTCACTTATTTCTAAACCTTCCCCGCCCCAATTCCTTTGAAGGTTGGAATAGAAATGTCCAATTCTTCATTGTTTTCTTAATTGAACACATAGATGAACATCTCAAAGAAGGTAATGTAATTGATGGAAACGATTCAGATGCGATGTTATAAGAGGCCTTTTAAAAGAAGGGGCATATTATTAAAGGAGTGACAGAGAAACTTGAGGGGAATGTGTGTAGAGGTTATTATTTTCTTTAGTTTTATGCTTGAACCAGGACATCTGAGATTCAAAGTTTAATTAGTAATTGTGGCTGCTACTGACTCACACCCACGTAATGAATATCACAATTCTGGGGTTATACTTTTCTGTGCCATTTTAACTTCCTTGGATTTTGATCTTTCAATGTCAAACGTATTGGGGAAATGGGGAGCCTTGGAACAAAAAGTTGCCTTTGGGTACAATTAACTGTAATGTATATTGCTTCATGCTGTTAGGTTGCAATCAAGGACAAGTCTTTTTTTTATCCTTGTGTTTTATGAAAAACCACAGAAATAGTATGTACTCTCAAGTTCCATTAATGAATATTATTGCTTAATATACATTGTTATTGGATTTTGCATTTCGGGAAAAAAAAGTCCCAGCATGAGAGGAAGGACAGAATAATACTGAAAATATTGGTGGGTGTGTTGAAATGGACTTCAGGACAGTTTGTTAGGAAAATTGAAGGAAATGGTACAGAATACTCGTTACCGGCTGGAGTGACGTTGTTTATGATGAGACATTGTTTTAACCAAATTGCTGTCTTATTTGACTAAGTAAAACTAGCATGTAGATAACCAGGAAGCAATGGATTGTAGTCATTTTGTTATACAAAATGGTCTGTGAAATGCATAAAAGATTTCCGATTAAATAAGCACTTTGGACTTGAACGTAATAGCTTAAGACCAGGGGATCAGTATGGGGGTTTATTGTGTGGGCCAGATCTATTGTCGTGCAGAGGGGCGAGGAGCAAGGCCCAAATGTGCATCCAGAGAGTTCAAGGTCTTGAAATAGTACTAGGTGTGCAGTCAAAGCTGTGGACAATGGGAGCTGTTCAGCACTGGGAACCTAAGCAGATAGCAGCTATGTCAGGGTAGAAAAGGGGGCCAGGTGTAAGGCTGGAATCAGGGTCAGGATGAGTGAAGGTATGCAATGGAGTCAGGATCAGGGTGTAAGTACCAGATATGCCTGAGTGACCATGTTGGTCAAATGGGCTAAGTGTTAATTATAATCTGATTTCCATCTATGAATATATAAGATTATTCAGATGCTGCACTGTTGATCGAGCCTGGCTCTACAGTGGAATTGTCATTAGGGAATATAATAAGACTACCCTTATTCTAACTATCCAATTTTCAAAGCATACATGTTGCATTGCCGGATGTAAGTTTAAAAGACTCGCTACAGTTTGCACCAGATTGCACAATTTTCACGCTGAAAAATGCAAAAAAAAAGCTCGTACCATGGGAGGGGTCCAGCCCTTCCCCATTCTCGGGCACCACGTGCCCTTGGGCTTGGTCCCTCGCAATTTACACTTCCAACTCTTCACCCAATGTTGGCACCCTGCAATACTCTATCTGGGGCCACATGGTAGGCCAGGGCAACACTCGACAGCAGCTGGATTTTGTAAAGTGGTTTAGTTTAGAGAAATAGCATGGGAAAAGGCCCTTCGGCCCACAGGTCCATGCTGACCATCGACCCCGTTCACACTCGTTCAGTAATATCCCACTTTCTTCCTACATTTCCTCACATAGGGACACTATACAGGAGGGGCAAACTAACTACAAACCCGGCAGGTCATTGAGACGCTGGGAGGCAACCGGAGCACGCTGCAAGAAACCCAAGCCGTACACAGGGAGAACATGCAACTCCACACAGATTAGCTCCCAGGTTAGGATCGAACCAGGGGATCTGGAGCTGTGCCACTGTGTCACCCTAAATGTCCTTTACCTTTAAGACATGTACCTTTAAGGGACTGTCTGATCGAATTAGGACCATGTGACCATATAACTATAGATTTCTTTTAGGAGTTAGATGATGGGGAATTTATTTAGTCAGAGGGTCGTGAACCTGTGGAGATTCTTTGCCACAGAAGGCTAAGTCAATGGAATATTTTGATCGGTTTGGGGCATGTCAATGGATATTTCTAAGGCCAACATGGACAGAGTCTTGATTAGTGGGGTGTCAGGGGTTATGGGAAGAAGACAGGAGAATGGGGTTGCGAGGGAGAGTAGATCAGCCATGATTGACATGGGCGGAGTAGACTTGATGGGCCGAATGTCCTAATTCTGCTCCTATCACTGATGCACCTATGAACTCTCAGTTGTGTGTCAGAGCTGAGACAGATTCCTCGCTGTACCTGCTAAAGGTTGAATTGCTTTAGATGAAGGGGTCCGATCATACCATCTTTCAAATAGCAGTTTTGCAATCTGAAATGTCTGTAGCTTTTTAAAACGGGTTCAGGAAGGCACAAAATGCTGAGAGACTGACGCAGATAAATTTCCAATCCAGTATCTTTGCACCAGAATTTATGAAACTTCAAATTTTTTAATAGTCTCGCTAGCAGGAACTTGCAGTTGATGTGATATCTCTGGTGAATTAATTCCCTAAACCTTGCATGTTCCGATTGGTACTCCTTTAGTTTTTTTCCCTCAGCTGTTATTCCAGTCTACTCTATGTATTTATAATATTCTCTCACAGTTCACCACACAGTAATCTCCTTTGATGTCCACTTTCAATTCCCCCTTTCTGCCTTCATCTTATTCACCAATAAAGTTTGAAACCTCTCGTTCTTAAAGTGCGTCATTACATGAGGTTTCAGGACACGGAACATTAGAATACAGCTTGGGAAGAGGCCCTTCAGTCTGCTGTATCATGCGTGCATTTATGCCAATCTAAACTCATCCTGTTGCTACCACCTTTTTTTTTAGTTTAGTTTAGTTGGACATACCAACACGGAATCAGGCCCTTTGGCCACCTAGTCCGTCCGACAGCGATCCCCCGCACATTAACACCACCCGACACACCACTAGGGACAAATTAACATTCATCCCAAGCCAAATAATTTACAAGCCTGTACGTCTTTGGAGTGTGTGGCGGAAACCGAGGAGATCTCGGAGAAAACCACGCTGACACTTTTATCCCTATACACCACACCTTACTTCCACTCACCCTAATACATATATCATAACTTTTACCCCTTTCTCTTTAAGTCACTCCACACCTATATCCCCCACATTCCACATAACCACAACACACTTACCCTATAAAACAATACCACATACCCCCCACTCCCATCCCAACAACCAATCTCCTCCCCCTCCATATACCCCCACACCACCCATCTACCATACCCCCCACACCACCCATCCCCCTAACCACACACCATCCACCCTCCCCCCCCCCCCCACCCTCCCCACCATTC
>CM069148.1:8233974-8305890 GCA_035221665.1 Okamejei kenojei | reverse complement strand
CATAGTGCAGATTCGTATTACATTAGAGCCAGGCAACATCTTCTCAGATACGTGGGGCCCTAGTTATGGTTAACAGGTAAAATTATCCCGGAGCGTGTTCGGATTGCGTTAGGGGGGGAAAGATCACTAGGTTTCGGGCCTGTTTCTGTTATGTATATCCCAAAACTAAAATAGCTCTAAAACTAAGGCTAGACCCAACTGTTCGAAGAGTATTACGTTGGTTCGGCATCTAGTTCACCGGATAATATTTCGCCGTATACTTCATTGATTCACAGGGTCCCCATACCCACAATCTCCTTCCCCGGGGTTTTGCCTTCAAACTAACATGGTTCATGGGCAAATTAATTTTAATCAATTGTGTAACTTTTTTTTTTTCAAACATGGAATTTTAAAAATTTGGCAGGATGTCTAGGTGGAATAAAAAGCCAAATGGCCAAGTATATCTGTGTAGGGAGGAACCTGCGGATGGAATGCTGGTTTTCACCGAAAGGTAGACACAATGATGCTGGGGGTTAGATAGTCAACGAGTGTGGGAAGCAGAGAACGGAATGGGTGACGTTTCGGGCGCGGGGTGGCGGCCCCTTCTCAGGGCTGAGGTCACTGGGGGCGCGAAGGAAACTGGTCGTATGAGGGAAAAGGCTCAGATTAAATTTACACCCTCTCAGAAAAATCACGCATCCCTTTTTCTCCAGAGTTGATGGCCTCGACCCGCTGAATTCACTCAAGCACTTTGTGTACTGCCTGCTAGCCCACATATATCAGCCTAGTCCCATCATAGGGCTGTGATGGAGAAAAGATTAAGAGCTTTTTTATAATCGCATTTTCTATGGCGAAGAACCTCAAACGTTTGCAAATGAAAAGGTCACGTGAAAGTTCAATACTATTTAATGCGAACAGTTTTCATGTGAAATCAAGTCATGTTGAATAGGTGGTGAGGAATGTCTTTCTAATTGGGATTTTTGCCGATCTCTACAATTCATGCACCTTGACTGAGAGATTATTTCATTTGTTTTTCGGCATAACTGCAATTGTGTGTGGAGAAAATGGTTTCCATTGTTCAAAGATGAAATGAACTTTTTTAAATCAATTAATCTGTTCCTGTGGTCTCAGCGATCTCCTACTAATTGCATTGGAACTTGGATGGTGTAATTTAATTATTGAGTGCTCTGGTGTCTACCCTCAGCGATGGGGTCGTTTGGAAATTGTACTCCGACAAAAGCGAGGGCTACTGCTTTAACTTTTTTCCTCACCACGACAATTTATCATTTCTGTCATCTTAGGTGGGAAAGCAGAGAGTCAGAGGAGTGATACAGTGTGGGAAACAGGACCTTACGGCCCAACCTTGCCCACAACCGGCCAGCATTGTCACCAGCATACCACTGGGACCCACCTGCCCGCGGTTTGGCCAATCATCCTCTCCAAAACCTGTCCTACCATTGTACCTGTCTGTTTCTTAAACGTTGGGATAGTCCCAGCCTCAACTACCTCCTCTGGCAGCTCGTTCCAGACAACCCACCAAGACCTTTGTGTGGAATAAAGGTTACCCTCAGATCTTTTCCGTCACCTTAAACCTGTTCCTCTGGTGCTCGATTCACATACCTTGGGCGGAGAGGATCCTTGCGTCTACCGATTATTCCTCTCGTGATTTTATAACGTCTCATAATTTTGTGTTCACAATAAATATCCCCTCAAATACTACTGCTTTGAGAATCAGCCCAGCATACTCAACACAGCTGAAATTCTCAGACCATGAATTTGAAGATTTCAGTTTTGAAGATTCATTAATATAAACTCTGCTTGTGGGGAAGGAACTGGCAAGATGCTGGTTTACACCGAAGGTAGATCCAAAATGCTAGATTAACTCAACGGGACAGGCAGCATTCTGGGAGTGAAAGCATGGGTGACATTTCGGGTCAAGATAGGGTTTAAGGAGGATCTCGACCAAAACGCCAACCCATTCCTTCTCTCCAAAGATGCTGCCTGTCCGCTGAGTTTCTCCAGCATTTTTGGGTCTATCTTTCGGTTATTAACTCTGCTTGATCGATACAAGTGATCACATTCCCTAACTAATTGTGTCTTCAATTTTCAGGTGACTCCTCATGAATGAGTAATGGCTCTGTCCCACGGTTACGATGTCATTCCCAAGAGCTCTTCCGTGTTAAATAAAAATAAATAAGCCAGTGGTAAGGCACGGAGAATGAAACGTAGCGGGTACGTCGGAAGTCGGGACGTCTCTTAGCGGCTCGTAAACGTAAACGGCAGGTACTCGGGAAGGACTCGCTAACGGCAGGTAAGCTCGGGAAGATCGTGAAGATTTTTTCAACATGATGAAAATGTCCACGAAGAGCCCCGGGGTAATGACCGGGCGGCATTACCGTAAATCTTCGAAGTTTCGAATCAGGGCAAACTCGGGAGAGTTCGTGGAGAATGAACTCGGTTGGCCTGGACTGGGCCATAAGGGTGTCAGGGGTTACGAAGAAGAAGGCAGGAGAATGGAGTTGTTGGGGTAGATGATTCAGCCAATGATTGTGATGCGGAGTAGAATTGATGGGTCGAATTAGCCTAATTCTGTTCCTGTGACTTATGAATATAAAGTTATAAAAAGCATCTTGACAGTTATAATATCTTTAAACTGTGCTGTGATAAATTAATTGTTTAATATTACCGACTCTTCACTGAAATCCTTCTTTATCTTCTCCTTACTACCATAGATCTTTGATCCATCTCATTTAGAGGGGTCTAAAGAGGTGGACTGCGTTTCAAACAAAAACCCACTAAGTAAGTAAATCGAGCTTGCGTGATTAAACGATGCTTGTCCTATGGACATGTTGAATCTCTTCTGAGAGATTTGGTTCTCAATATATTAAATATTTACAGGGTCATAAATGGCTCGGTACGAGGGCTTGATGAGGCCATGAATATTAGAATGGATTGAAGAAATATATATAATAAATCATGCCTATATCTCCTAGGACGGATTAATGATAATAACTCCAATTCACTATCATATTTCTTATACTCTTTTTCTTATCTTTTCTTACTTTTTATAAAAAAAAATTAGAAAAATGTATAGATACTCTATAATCTTAAATTTTTAACTAATTAATAAGTCATACTTAAATATTATTCAATTATCATTGAAGGTACTATTAGTTCATGTATTTTCAATTATATAAAACATATAGTCGTAAATTTTTAAAATGCAATGATAATACAAAATATTATTTAACAGTATGAATTATCATTAATATAATGTTATTTTCAATTTAAGCAAAAAATAATGTATTTTTGATTAATATGGTTCTATAATTAAAAAATACTTAACAAAAAAAAAAAATAATAATAACCGATTGCATCGCTGATTTGTGCAACAGTATTGTGGCTTAATGACCGCACAGTGTTTTCGCAGTTTAGTCACGTGCATGGTAATGTTATCTGTGTTATTTGTATGGAAATATAGTACAGCACGGGGAAAAGCCCGTTCGGCCCACAAAGCTAAACTGACCCATCTACCAGTCCACGATCCATATCCCTCTATTCGTGCCCATCCATAGGGACTATTGTTAAAGTGTTCAATTGTTCAATATTTGGAGCAGCGGTGAAGTCGATGACTTACAGCGCCAGGAGGACCCGGGTTCGAACCCGACTGCGGTGCTTGTCTGTGTGCGGTTGTTTGCACGTTCTCCCCCGCAACCTTGTGGGTTTTCTCGGATCTCTGGTTTCCTCCCGGCGGCGCCCCAAAGGGACGTAGGTATAAATTGGTTTGGTACCAAGTGTTAAATTATCACAATAGGGTTGTGTGGTCAGGATCGTGTTGGCATTGTGAGGGATCGCTGGTAGTGGTTGTATACGGGGGCCCGACCTGGAAGGGGGGAAGAGAGGTTGGAGCGGTTTAAGTTTTAGTTTAGCAGGTTAACTGATTTAGACGACCAAACCTACCCCCCCCCCCCCCAAACCACCCCCCCACCCACCCCCCACCCCACCCCCGCCCCCCACCCCCAACACATCTTGCCGCCTTCTAGTGGTAACTTACACTACGGTCAGTTGAACACCAACGCCCCAGTGACTTTGAGATGTGGGAGAAGAAAAAACACATTTTTTTTTAAATGATACATAATCCTTATTTTATTGTTTAGGATCGCCTTTTGTCCTTTCTCACGACAAAAAATATTGCACAGCCAAAAACACTATCGTTTATATGCATCCTCCTCCCTCGCTGGCAGCAGTGAGCTTGCCGGGGAAAAATCCCTCCTATCGAGGGTGAAAATATATAGAAGTCTGCCCACCCTACACAAATCTCATTTAATCTTTCACCCTATAATCTTATAGATGTGCCCATCTAGTGTAGGACCACAACCACCTGGGGAAAAAGAAGAAAAAAAAAGGTTATGTCTGCCTACCATATCCATGACCATATTCATACACTTTAGGGTACTTCCACACCTCAAAGGGCGTCTCCCCTGGAAGTTCGACGTTTTCCAGAGAAAACTTTGACTCTTATTACCAAAACACATTGACTGCTTCCAAGTGTGTACCGGAGTATGGGATGGGAAAGGGGATATCATTTAGAATTGTTGTGGATGGAAAGGGCCAGTTTTCCATGATGTATCTCTAAAATAAACTAAACTGGGCATTCTCTGAAGGAATAAATTTAACATAGATAGAAACTTAGAAAATAGGTGCAGCAGCGAGGACAGGCCATTTCGGCCCACTTCGAGCCAGCACCGCACAGTTCATTGTGATCAATGGCTGATCGCTCCCAATTCATAACCAGTTTTTGCCTGCCTCACCCCATATTCTTGGACTCCGGCTAGCCCAAGGACCGCTCTATCTAACTCTCTTTTAAATCATCCAGTGACTTGGCACCTCCATCTGCCCTCTGTGGCAGGGGGGGAATTCAACATTTTACATACCTCTATGGGGTGGGGAAAAAAGTGGGATTTTATCACCTACAGTCTTAAATACCGCCCCGTTATTCTAACGGGGAATGTGGCCGTTTTGGTTCTGGACTCGACCAACATTGGGAAACCATTTTCCTGCATCTAGGCTTGTCCAGTCCTTTTTTAATTGTATATGTTTTGATAACCACAATTCTAAAAATTTCCCTGATTCCTTCTAAACTCCAGAGAAATACCAAAGCCTTAAGTCTTTTCAATCTTTCTCATATGACAGTCCCGCCATCCCAGGGATCAATTCCAGTTATTAACTTGGGCTTTTGAACCAGCCATGTCGTTATGCTTGCAGCAGTTTGTTCGTGTGTGATGAGCAAAGCTGTGTGTAACCTTCTCTAGGCTGTGTTATTGATCTTAACTTAAAAATACTCACTGGTTCACTCAGGAGAAGAATTTGTACTGGATCACTTACAAACCGGGAATGTAAGTGGAAGGACATGGGGGTGAAAAACGGGCAAGATTAGACTCGATGGGGCTATGAATAAACAAACATCTACTGTGTTTCTAACACAGGTCTATGCAAACCTTTACTCCAAGTCAAGCTGCAACCCTCTAGCCCAAGGCTTTGTATTGCAGGTAGTATTACTCTTCTATTTCGCGCATGGGGGACACCAACAAACCAGGCAGTACATTGGTGCTGTTTTCCCGCCTTTTTACCAGACAAAGCTGGATGAAATCGTGTCAGAATCCCAAACAGTACGGGGTGCCTGCAGAGAACGCAACGGTCGATCGGCGTTGATTGCAACGATCAAACTAGCGGCCCCTGTCCAGTCAGGTGCTTGCCTACCACACGCCAGATGAAAAACCGGAGGTCCCCACTTTGGGCTTTGTGATACCGCAGTTTAATTCCACGAAGCACAAATCCAAGTTCTCATATAACACCAGGACACCACTCCCAGCCACACCCAATATGACCATGGTCCCAAATGCCAGCTTTAATTCTTCCTGCAAACTCATTGTCCATCAAACTCACCACCCATCTCAACAACCCAATCAACACTCCTGGGTAATTCCTGTCACATTTTCAGTTCTTGCTTATTGTCAACGTGTAAACCTGACGGTACTGCTGAAAAGCTTTTGTTGCTCGCTAATTATGGGTGTCAGGGGGTTATGGGAGATGGCTAGGACGGAATGGGCTGTAGGAGGGGAGAGAAGGGATCTGCCAATGATTGAATGGCACGAGTAGACATGATGGGGCCAAATGGCCTAATTCTGCACCTAATTCCATTACGATCTTACGATCCAGTCAGTGGGATGAGACAATAGTGATTATAATCGGAGCCATTTGCTGTGTACATATACACGATAACAGGGCGAGTATGACGTTTAGTGCAACGTTATTAAAGCCAGCTAAGTCCAATCAATAGTAGTCGAGGGTCAACTTTGAGGTAGGATTGTAGTTCAGGCTTAGCTCTCTAGTTGTGGTGGGATGGTTTCAGTTACCAGATAACAGCTGGGAAGGAACACATCTGTCCCTGAATCTGGAGGGTTGTGGTTTCAGTTTACCTTACCAACGTAATCCCATGTTCCATATGACAACAGTCAGCATTTCTAGCCCATCCAATCTAAGCCCGTCTTCTCTTCCTGTAAATTATTATCCAATTCAGTCCCCCACCCCCCACCCACAATACGCTAACCACTGGCCGGTAGTTTACAGTAGTCAAATTAAACAGCAACCCTGGCCGACTTTGCCGATGTGGGAGGGAAAACTGGACCAGTCGGGGGGGGGATAACCACGTGAGGTCACAGGAGAAGGTGCAAACTCCACAACAGAACAGTACGGGGCAACACAGCGGACACCATGGCGGCCCTCAACCAGTGGTAGGAGTTTGATGCCTTTTACAGGCCAGATACCGGGTTTTTGCTCCCTGATCTACGGGGTTGCATTGTCTGTATGCAATTTGCACATTCCTCCCTGTGACCGCGTGGGTGGGTTTTATTCAGGGGCTCCGGTTTCTCCCCATATTCCAAAGACGTGCAGGGTTTTTGTAGTTTAGTTGGACTTCCGTTAAATCACCCCGATGGTATAGGGTAGAGCGAGTGTGGAGGGTGTGGTCGTTGGGTCGGCGCGACTCCATGTGCAGGGAATATACTTTTTCCACACGGGTGTTTCTAAAACTAAGCAACACTAAGAAAAGAGAAGCCAGAGACCCAGGTACTGAAAGTGATCTTGGGATGCTGGTATGTGTGGGTTTTGCACGTTCTCCTGTGACATTTGAGGTTTGGTCTTTCCTACAACATCCAGACACTGTGCCTGGTTTTTGTAGGTTAATTTTCCTCTGTAAAACGTGTCCCTTAATAGTGTAGGGATATGGTTTTTGTGAAAATAATTGGATGAAGAGAACTATTGTGAAAGTATGATCGTGATCAACGAGGGGACTGTTAGGGCCTGTTTTAATTGCTGTTTTCTACATAAGTTTTCACTCCTTATGTAATTGCTGATTTCAGCCTCTATCTGTCCACCTTTCATCTTGCAATGTATGTTGCAAACACTATTGACATTTAAGGAATACCAACCCCGGAAGATTGAATAGGACCTGGTTGTATTCAACTGGAGGTTTAGAAGGATTAGGGGAGATATTATAGAGAAACAATATTAAATAATGAAAAACAAAAAAAAAAAAAAGGAACAGGACTGGCTACGTTGCAGGCAGGAAAAAAAATGTTCCCAATGTTGGGCGAGTCAGAGAAACCACGGAGGCCACAGTCTTAGATAAAGGGGAGGTCATTTAGGAACATCATTTAGTGGAGGGAAAAAAAGTTTTCACCCAGAGAATTGTGAATTTGTGGAATTCCCTGCCACAGAGTGCAGTGGGGAGGCCAAACACTGGATGGATATAAGAGGGTGAGTGTTGCGATTAGGGCTCCTTGGGGCTAGTGGAATCAAGGGATATGGGGAGACAGCGCGGCACGGGTTATTGATAGCGGACGATCAGCCATGAATCTACAATGAATGGACGGTCTGGAGGCGAAGGGCCGAAGGGCCTTACCTCCTGCCAACCTATTTTCTATGTTTCTATGGTCTTTGCGACCTCTCCTTTGTAATATAAAACTAGATTTTATCTGAGTGAGGGGAGGAGGTGGGTCGGGGGATGTTCATTTCCATATAATTAGTTTAGTTGTTTTGAGACTACAAGTGCGGACGGAAACAGGACCTTTGGGCCAGCGCGAGGACACCGAGACCATAAACCCCACTTACACTAGGGTTCACTGTCCTACACACTGGGGACCCATTTACTTTAATTACCATAGCCAATTATAAACCTACATAACCTGTAGTCTTTGGAATTTGTGGGTGGGTGGGAACCCGGAAAGCAGAAACCCGAGGAGGGAAAAAACCCTACGCAGGTTTACAGGGTGAGCGTTGATGACTAACATCCATGTACAGGACAGACAACCGTTAACCGTTCAGGAGCCAAACCCAGGTGTCGGGCGCTGTGAGAATATGCAGCAACCTTACCGTCATAGCCACACATACCTGTAATGGTGTGCTCTTGCCACAGAAATGCGGTCCAGTATAAATCAAACAGCACGTTTTATTAAGACAAAGAACCAATTGGCCTTGAAGTTGACATGTGATTACTACTCAAGGCAATTACAAGCTGCGGGGAAGAAACGTCTGGGGGGCGTCAGGCAGCATCTGTTGTCTGTAATGGAGATTGCAAAAAGTGCTGGAAACCTTGACCAATGGACAATCTACTGGGTGGAGTGTTAGGAAGGTACTGAAGAAGGGGTCGACGACCCGAAACGTCACACAATTCCCTCTTTTCTCCAGGAATGCTGCCTGAAGGGCGCCTGAGCTTTCTACAGCATTTCGTTCGTCCTACATATACTGGAGCAAACTCAGTGGGTCTGGCAAAGGCAACAGCACCTGTGGATGGAATTGGACAGGCGGTCATCTCGGCAGAGTTTCCCCTAGCGTTTGTTATCAGCATGCCCCATGATCAGAGGGTGGCTTAGTTAGAGATATTACATCATGGAAAAAACCAACTGAGTCCGTTCCGTACCAACGATCCCTGCACATTAACTCTTCCATACATCACTAAGTTTATACATACACCAAGCCAAATTACCCACACAAACCTCTACGCCTTTTGGTAGCGGGGGAGGAGGTAAAATAACGAAGATCTTCGGAGAAACCCGCGCGGCCTACGGGGAGAACGAAACAAACCCAGTAAGACATGCACCGTAGTCGGGATGGAACCCGTTGTCTCCGGCGCTGCAGCGCTGTAAGGCCGGCAAACTACTACCGCTGCGCCACCGTGGACGTCAGCGTTTGGAAGTTAACTTTCCTTTTGTGTTTTTCAGTCCATGTTACGATCGGCAAGTATCGCCAAATATTTTTGATGTCATTGCCCCCTACAGTCCAGGGAGCCATAACAGCTCTACCTAGAGATCCCACGTTGGAACGATGGCGGAGGACAGAAGTTCTATAGGTAATTTGCACCAAGGTTTTGCACGTGCGATTCGAACCTTAAATTACCTGCCAACATTCCAAATGTTGCATTTGGTTTATTAGGTTCATATTTTAAAAGCTGTGTATGAAATCTCAATAATTTATTGTACGATACGATATGATAGAAATGTTATATCCCTGGGAGGGCAACTGATTTGCCCATCATAAAACAGAAGATTAAAACACCAAATATCACATGAAATATGAAATATATTCAAAAGGAAATTAAAAGTGTCGGGTGGCAGAATGAAAATAAATGGAAAGTGGGGCGGGGGAGGAACTGATGGAGGGAGGAGTTGTACAGTTTGTTAGTCACAGGGAAAGATAAGGCGTCTCCTGTGGCGTTCTGTGATGCATCTTGGTGGACCAGTCTGTTTGATGAAGGTGCTCCTCTGGCTGACAGTGTGTCATGGAGGGGGCGAGCTGTACTGTAAAGGATGAATCCGCAGGTATGAGGAGCATCCTCCCTCCAAGGCCACATCCCGCCAATTCCAACTCCGCCCCAGGACAGAGCCCAGCCATTCCTGGTACTTGGCATGTGCTGGAGGGATGCAGATGCTGGTTTACAACGAAGATGGACACAAAATGTTGGTGTACCTCAGCGATCGAGTTTGGGCAGCGCCTCTATAGAAAAGGAAACAGGTGAAGATCTGCGAGATGGGTATCGACCGAAAAGTCACACAGGTTGATTGTACCTAGAGATGATGCCTGGCCCGCCGAGCTTACTCCAGCGTTTTGTTGTTCCAGCTGCTTCTTGTACAGTTGTGCACTTTGATTTCTTTCCACAGTAATTGCCCGCGATCGCTTCCCCCTCTCCCTCTCCATTCTCCTTTTGCCCCAAAATGGAAATTGGAACCGATACATGATCAGCATCTCATCTGACATGCACTGTTAGTGAGTTTCATTGTCCCACTTTCTGCACATCCAGGTTTGCATTTCCAATTGAATCTCAAATGCCTCACTGTCATATCTGGCCTCACATCACATCCCACCTGCGTGCCCATTCTAAGCAACCCACCACCACACCCAAGTGTAAAAAAACCACTTGCCCCACACAAACTCATATGAAATTCATTATACTTTTGACCTCTCAATGTTATGCCCTCCGCTTTGATTTAATTCACTCTGGGAGGGGAAAAAAAAGAATTCTGAACTGCCGGACCCTATGTAATTTTTTACACACTTCTACTCACTTCTTCCCCTCAACCTCCAGGTTCCAGAGTAAAAACAATGCGAGTATGTCCAACCTACTCTTATTAACGGAGCACTCTCCGTTTCCAGGCAGCATTCTGGTAAACTCCTCTGCACTCTTCCCAAAGGTTCCACATCGTTCCAGAACTGCACCAACAATTACCTCCATATGCCGGCCCATTCCAAAAATGCTATATAAAGCTGCATCATGCCTGCATGTTTCCTATTGACTAACCGGTCACATAAATACAAAAATGAACGGATTGCCTACCCTTGAAGGTAGTTAAGTATGTGTAGAGGAAAGCAGATGCCTGGTTTAGAATACACAAAACTGGTTTAGAGTAACTCCAGCGGGTCACGGCAGCACCTATGGAGGAAAAAGGATTTGGGTGACATTTCGTAACCATAAATGTCAGAAGAAGGGTTTCGACTGAAATGTCCACCCAATTCTCTTCATACCAGTGTGATTGCTACTTGTCCCGCTGAGTTACTCCACAAACATCTAGGGTCTTTTCCTTGGAAAAAGAAGATTACAGTATTTGAGCTCTCTGAGCTTTGAGTAGGTATTGGGAATCAGGGATCATGGCACAAACTCTGCAACTGGGGAGGAAGGGGGGTGGGAAGGGAAAAATACCTTGGCTGGGTACAGGAAAACCCTGTGACATCTGGAAAAGAAATCCTGCATTTCTTTGGTTTATGTCAGCAGTGTGTAATAACCTGGGATCATTGCCAGCATCAGTTAGTGGGAAAAATGCTTTGGCTGCAATGGTTTTATGGAATCACTTTCCCAGCTCACAAAGAGTAGGAAAAACTGCTGTTGTCAGCTTCATTGTGTAGATGCTTATGGTTTGGAAACCAAACTTCAAGCGCTCCCAGTATTTTAAGGAAATTTGGTAAACCCGTAAAAGTTTTATGTTAAAAGTAAATATCCCTTTAATTGCCCCTTTACAATACCAGCGAGAGGAAGAAGGAATTGGCAAGTGAAAAACATTAACATATGAGCACATCTCATTATCATCTGACTTGGATTTCTTCCCATTGAAGGCAAAAGGTCCAGCCAGATGAGTTATTTGCACTGTTCGCACTGAGTGTCACTTTCCATTGTTCATTCGGGAGAAGAATATATGAACAGTACTACACAGTACAGGTACGGGGGCCCTATCAGCCCTGCCATGTCTGTTGTCCGTTCATGATGCCAATCGAATACTAATCCCAACCTCCTCCACATGGTCTGTATCCTCTGTTCCCTAGATAGAGGTAAATGATTGAGTAACTCAAGCGGGACATGGCAGACGCATCTTGGAGAGATGGAGAATGGGTGCGTTTTTGGGTCGAGATCCCTCCTGTAAGACCGTATCTACCTGCATGTTTACGTCGTCCACGTCATGAATGCCCTCTTAAAACTTGCTACAATTCTCCTTCCACCCCACCTCCCGGGGGAGGTGTTGGAAGGAGATATGGTAGAAAGTTTTAAAGATGCATGTAAGGAGATACTGCAAGGGCATGTTCTTTTGCGGATAGAACCTAGAAAGCATGTTATCTTGCCTGGCAAATCTCATTACAACTTTCCCACTGTCACCCTTAAAAAATTATGCTCTCTAGTATTTGAATTATTTTGAGCCTGGGGAGAAAAAAATTACTCTAATTTTCCTATCTTGATCCTATGGTAAGTCTAGTACATATTATATATATACATATGTGTGTGGTGTTGTGTGTGTGTGTTTATATATATATATATATATATATTATATTATAATAATATATATATATACACACACACAATTTTGGACAATCTTCGTCTAAAAAGAAACATAATTTTTATATATAATAAAACATAATATCTGTTGCTTTGGACACAGAATCGTGGAATGTTAAGGGACATCATTTTTCTCTGTGTGATTTTCAATGTTCAAGAGATAGTCTCGTTCGCATGTTGTTGAACATTACTGAGTTAACCAATGTAAATGATTAAGAATGGTGAAAACAGTAGGGTACAACTTCATATTCAGCAGATGGAATAATGACCCTAATCTTTGTATCCAAATCCCACTTTGGATTGTGGTGTCTGGAGACGAAACGCCAAGATTACTGGAGCACTCACTCAATAGGAACGGCACTAAAGGTTCCACTCATTGTTGCTGATAGAAATGTTGTTAGCCACATGGTTTAATACAGCATGTGCAATAACGGGACAAGGAACTGCAGAAGCTGGTTAAACAACAACAACAACAAAAAAAAGACACAGCAGTGCTGAGTAGCTCGCGGTGGTCAGGCAGCATCACTGAAGAAACCATGGGTGTTGATGTTTTAGGTCAGGAACCCAGAATGGTCCCGAGCCAAGAACGTGTCTATCCATAAAAAGGGACACAAAGGCTCTGGAGTCACTCAATGGGTCAGGTCAGCCACCTTGGAGAACATGGGTAGTTGTAGTTTCGGGCTGGGACCCATCTTCTGGACTGTTTGTACCGGTGGGGGAGGGGAAAGACAGTTGGGAAAGAGCGCAACGAGCACTCACCAATAAGTGTGGACAAAGGCGGAGGGGTGGTTTTGATCGGATGGGTTGGATAAACAGAAGCAAGAGTTTTAAAGCAGAGGAAGGAGCGAGGTGGTGAGGTAGACGGAAATTGAAAGTTCCAATTGTGAACGCGAATGCGGCGGTGAGGGGAGGGAGAAGGGGGAGAAGAGAAAAGAAATTGGTTTGCAAAAGTCGGGGGGTGGGTGGGGGGGTTGGGTGAGGGAGGGGGGCGGGAGGGGGAGGGGGAGGAGGACGGGGGGAGAAAGGGGGTTGTGAGGGATATAGGGGAAAGGGGAAGGGGGCAGTTAGAGGTTAACCTAATATTGGAGGGGCAATTCAGTGTTCCTACCATTGGGTTTGTAAGTACCAAGCAGGAATTTGAGGTGCTAGCTCTTCCAGTTGACGTGCGGGCCATCTCTATAGCAAGAGAGGCATGGTTCCAATGACAGAAATAGATTTAATATGGGAATGGGGGGAAGGGGAAGCTAAAATAGTTTGCAAACCAGGAAATCCAATATGCTTGGTGGAAATGTGTGCGTTGTTGATATTACGGCTGCCAAATCTCCGCTTGGGGTCTCACCGAAGAGCCCATGTTATACTTGCGATGCGCTACCAGGCACCCACGCTGGCATTGCCACAGAACAGTAGGCTGTGTAGGGCCAAGTCAATTGATCTTTTTTAAGGCAGAGCAGCAGATAGATAGATTCTTGAATTAGTAAGGGGTCAGGGTCTCTACGGGGGAGGAGAAGGCAGGGGAGGGGGAATGGGGTTAGGAGGAAATAAGATTGAATGGCGTAGAAGACCTTTGCGGGCTGAAATGGCCCTTAATTCTCGCTCCTTTCACTCATGAACCTTATGAACACACCGAGTTACTCCAGCAATTTGTGTCAGTATGTAAGGATGAAGTTCCAGCCTAAAACAATTTGTTCATACTGTGGCCTTCTCTCCATGTGTGTGTGTGTATGTGTGTGCGCAGGTATGTTAGAAGAAGGGGGGAAAGCAAATTTTTTAGCTCCTCCGTTATTGAAATTTACAGGAGGTTTGTCCATGCCAGAGCTGCTGAAGTATTCCAACCTCCGCCTTCGACTCCCACCTCCGTCGGCCTCCGTATAACACGCCCAAGCCCCGTTCCGCTCGAGGGGAATATGGGACAATACAATAAAAGGCTGGCTTCAAATCATAACTATGCGCTTGGAAGCCCACAACTAGAAACAGGCCAGAGAGCGACGGGGAAGCTCGGGGGGGGGGATCACTTCAGAGCTGCAGAAGAAGGCAATGTCATTACCGACAAGATTCCAATAACAGTATTCCGTTGGGACTCTGAGGAACCAGTACAAGGCCAAAAATCCTGCCACCAGAAAATGAGGAAGCAGGAGGGGTAACATGCCCGAGAATCCCTACTCGGGCGTGGGCAACACGGGCAACAAGTCGGTTCTGTATGTTCCCGCCAAGCCGGCCAGACGGAAGAAGGGCGCTGGTGAAGCTGTCCAAAGTGGAGGACAGCCGCGAGAAAGAGAAGAAGGACCTGCTCCATCCCCCATCCCCACGCTCATCGTTCAGGAGCCGATCGACCGCGCAGCGGGCCACAAGAGCAGCCAGGGGGAAGCAGAAGGAACGATCGAGACGCAGGGCCTCCGAGCACCATGGTCCGACTGCGGCACGACGGATGCTTTGGCAACCCGTTCGCGGCGGCCACATCGCGGGGAGGGGGTGTGGGACAGGGAAGGAAGAGGGGATCGAAGCCAAGCGCACTGCCCGTCCTTCCTCTCCACGGACTGGGCGACGAAGGACGTGCGTACCTGGTGCCCAGCGCACCCTGCCTCCCGGCACTCCAAGTCCATCGACGAGGGCGTCATGTTCGGCAGCGAGGAAAGCTGACAGCCACATTCATGGTCCCCTGTCAAGCCAGCGCCGGGGGAGGAGGAGGAGATGCCCAGCGGGGACCCAGCGAAGCCCCACGGCTTCAGCGCCCAGGATCTTGAACGTCGCCACCGAAAGAAGAGGACATCGACGTGCAACGGCCAGGTCGACAACCGGCATCACCAAGCTTACGTTTGGCTGTGCCCAAAATCTCCAACAACAGCGGTGGGCAGCTACGTTCATCCAGTGACGGGCAAGGTCGTTGGACGTGCATCGCCCCAACTGGCCATAGCTCTGGTGGCCGAGGCCAGGGCGGTCAAAGACCAACCCACACCCGCCAGAACTCTGGCTAACCGAGCGCGGGCGAGCGAGCTGGCCAAAACCCCCTTGTTACTTCGACACCAAGTCCTAGGGCCCAACGCGGAGGACGTAGTCTGGGCCCACGGTCAAGGACACCCACCGCCACTGGCGCCTCCTCCCTCCCAATTCTTCTTCTTTTCTGCTTCATCATCATTATCAGCCCTGGCTGTGGCCCGGGAAGGAGAAACCATCGCAAGGCGGAGGCAGAAGCCCAAGGCGAGGCAAGGTGGTGGAGGAGGAGGAGAAGATGAAGATGATGATGATGATGAAGAAAAAGAAGGACGGAGGAGAGGAGAGGCTGGAGGCGGAGGGGCTGATGATGTTCACCAGAGCCGGGCAGGCTCGGAGGGGGCAGCGCGGGGAGAACCGGCGGGGCAACGGCCTTCGCCCAAACTTTTGTGTCGCTCGGGTCAACAGAGAGCCTCGGAGATCACCGCGAGGGCAGGGAAGCCCTCCAGGCCATCGCCAACGACCCATTTCATCTCCGTAGCTCTGGAAGGACGCGGAGGAGTCTTGCCCTTACGATTCACCCCCGCCGCGTGGCTTCCATAGACGTGGGGAGGACCTCTTCTCTTTCCGAAGCCCTGCCCCCACCATTGGAGTTCAGCCAACAGCTTCGAGAGCACCGAGGGACCCTCCGGCTGCCCCCTCCCTGTCCGACTGTCTGACTGAGGCTGAGGCAAGGCGGTCCCCCCCTGCCGGTCAGGAAGGAAGGGCGGTTGTGGCGTTGGTGGCGTACTGGTGGCGGGACCCTTCCTTTTCGGCTCCTCTGAAGACCCTGGGCCTCCCGAGACCTCCTCCTCCAGCCGGTTGCCCACCCGGCCGGCGAGAGGCCGCCGAAACGTGGTCGATTCGGGCATCGAGGAGGTGGACAGCCGCCTAGCAACAGCGGACCACCCCTGGAGACCACCAGCACCATCTCCACAGTGTCAGAGCCATTCTCACCCTATCCTCGGAGGCTGGGGACCAACCTCGACCACCTGCCGGTTTACCGCAGACGGGCAGACGTTCCTGATCGATACGCCCCCCGTCCCCCCCAAACCCAAAAGTAAAGGGCCCATTATCAACAAAAACAACGCATCTAGCAAGGATGCTTTGATTAGAGGAGGAATTTCGACGGCCGTTCTTGCCACCCCCTGCACCAACCACCTCCGCTGGGGGTTGTCTCCCATCTGAAGCACTTAATCTCCACAGCAGAGGACCTCCAAGAGCTCTGGGGAGATGGACCAGATGCGAAAGTCCCCTGCGGTTTTTGACAGATGCACAAGGCAATTGTCAATAGTGAATTGAACTACGATTACTGCAGGCAACAATGAAAAAGGGAAAAGTTGCCCTAAACAAAGGTAATATCCGGAAGGGGAGGAACAGGAGGAGAGACTGCCTTGCCGGGGCGACGGTTGGGAACCAAGGTCTAACAGAGAGTTATTACGATCTTATCATTCAACAGAATTGTGATCTGTCTCGGCCAGGGCAGCATTTATTGGCATTTCCTAACCTGTACATGAACTGCCTTAGTATGACATCTCACGGGTCACGACGTGGGTTGTTCAGTTTATTGTCTTTGAACTCTTTTGCCACAGAGGGCAGTGGAGGCCAATTCACTGGATGTTTCAAGAGAGAGTTAGATTTAGGCTTTTAGATCATCAGAATCAAATGGTATGGTGTGAAAGACAGGAGCGAGGCGACCGCACCCGAGGTACTGATTTGTGGATGATCAAGCCCACCGTTCATATTGAAATGGCGATGCTGACCCGATGGGGACCGAATAAAATGCATTCTCTGCACATATTGTCTGTGTTTCTATTGCTACGTGTTGTACCGGATGGTACTGTGAAAAAAGCTTTTAGTTGCGTGCCAATGAGAAGAAGAAAGGAAAAAAAGACAATAAGGATTACATCCGAGGGCATTTTACAGTGTATACGATTTACATGATATTAGAATTAACGTTTTAGTGCAAGTTAAAGCCCAAGCAAGCGTCTGATCATGGATTTCCCTGAGGGTCAACACAAGAGGTAGTATAGTAGTGCAGGACTGCTCTCTGGTTGTGGTAGGTGATTTCAGTTGGTCCTGATATCAGCTGGGGAAGAAAAAGAAGAAAAAGAAGAAACGAAACTGTCACCAAATCAGGTGGTGTGCGTTTTTCACACAGTTGAGGTTCATTACATTAATGAAGCAGGAGTCAAATGTAAAACCAGACTCGATGAGAAATCTATACTCTCTGCCATTTTCAATGTTTATTGTCAGTGCAGCAAGGTACAGTTGAGAGAAAATCCTTTTTTGTGCCTAGGAATCAGTAAGATTATTGCCACACATAAGTACGCTGCCTGATTTAAGTACAGAATGGTGGAAAAAAACAACCATTAGTCTCTCTGCAAGAGTTTCTGGGTGGCCGGGGCGCAGCAAGTAACGTTGCTGCCCCAAAGCAGCAAAACACCGGGTTCGTCCTGACTCGGCCTGCTGTCTGTTACGGGAGTTGCACGCTTCCCTGCGTGGGTTTTTTTATGGGTATTCCCAGTTTCACTCCCACAACTCCAATGACGTACAGGTTTGTAGGTAACATTGGCTCGGTATGATTGTAAATTGTCCCTAGTGTGTGTCTGGTAGTGTTAGCGTGCGGGGATCGGATGGTCGGCCGGACCCGGTTGGGGACGAAAGGGGCCTGGTTTCCACGCGTATCTCCCAAACTACGGTCGCGGTCATTTTTGGCGCCTTTCCAAAGAGCAAGCTGCAGGTGGCCATAACGGCCCGTTGCAGCCGTCGGCCTCCATCGGATCATCAGCGTAAAACCACCGTCCTCCCTCACCCGGGCATGAAGGGCACCTCACGCAGCCAACCTTGAGGGCCCCCACTGATTTCTCCCGTCTACAACCATATCTGTAGCTGATCTACTTGTATAATCCCGCTGTTTCATTTTGTCAGCCATTCCTCACCTGTATGAACTTCCAGCAATCTCTGTTTCATCTGCAAACTAACAACCCCATCGACAATTTATGTCCAGTCATTTATATACATCAAAAAACGACTGACGGGTCTCAAGCACAGATCCCTGTGAAATACACCATGGTCACAGGACCTTCCAGCTGACTATTGTCCTACCACCCACAACCCACTTATATAGTAGGCAGGTTCTGAATCTATACGACTATGTCTACCATGAAATCCGAAGCATCTTTAATCTTCTGGATTAGCCTATCCAAAAGGGGACCTTATCAAAAAAATCCTATCCTACCCTCGTCCATACCCAGCACTTTGCACATAAAGCGTATGCTGCCTATTCTTAATTATCCCATTCCCCATTGGGAGATAGTACCCTCCATATTGAAGAAATCCTTTTCAATAGCTATCCCACCATTGATGTGAGGTGCACCAGCCTATAATTATCTGGATTATCATTACTTCCCTTCTTAAAAAAGGAACAACATTTGCAGCTCTCCAGTCCTCCGGGACCTCGCCTGTGGCTAGAGATGTCCATAGATTCATAAATGGTGGAGCAGAATTAGGCCATTCGGCCCATCAAGTCTTACTCCGCCATTCAATCATGGCTGATCTATCTCTCTTCCTAACTTCCATTCCCCTGCCTTCTCCCCATAAACCCCTGTCACCCGTACTAATCAAGAATCTATTGTAACTCCACTGAAAAATATTCCACTGGTCTTGTGGCCTCCCCCAGCCTTCTTCGGCAATTAAATTCCACAGATTTCACCATCCTCTGACTCAAGAAATTCCTCCCTATTCTCCATCCTAAAGGAACATCCTTTAAGTTTGAAACTATGGCCTCTGATCCCTAGACTCTCCCACTAGTGGAAACATCCATCTCCACATCCACTCTATCCAGCCTTTCTCTATTCGGTAAGATTCAATGAGATGTCACAAGAATCTCTGAAGGACACATCTCAGTGGAGAAAAACCTTTCTGACACAAGACTTTCTTTAATTTTGAATTAATGTGATCATTCGGATTCACATTTCCCAGCTGATGTGTTGGGATCTGAATTAGACGTGGAATCATTAGTCTAGTAATGTAACCATCATGCTTACCCTCCTGCTTTATCATAAAATACACAATAAATGAAATTAGCAAAAATTCGTTTTTGACACAGGATTGCATTTTTGTTATTTTTCTTAATGTCCAGTGAGCTAACTTTCGAATTAATCTGGGAGGGGACTAGTGCAGCTGCGATTTAATTAACGGGATCGTACGAGGAACTGTACAGATGGATGGAGAGCTAATGTCATTTGGCCCAAAGAACTAATGATGCTTATTTTAAATTAGCTGTTTGCCTGTAAAAGAAGTACAAAGGGACCGGGATTTAGATGAAAAAGGACTGTGAAAGTGGTCATTTTTCAATTTTTGTTCTGTCGCTGCTAAGGAGCTCTCTCCTCTTCTCCACTCGAATGCCTGCTGAAATTGTGCTGAACTTGTGGGGCGGAGCACCAAGGGAAATTCCTTGTATGTGAATACTTGGCCAGTAAACGTATTCATTCACTATTCACAGCATAAAAAGCCAGCGAGTTAATCAAGGTTGTAATGTTCCCGCAAACATGGTCGGCACAGCCGTAGAGTAGCTGTTCGCCGCGGACCCGGTGGGCCGAAGGGGCTGTTTCCCACGCTGTTTCTCTAAACTAAACTAAATTAAACTAAGCAAACAATAGTTAGATGAAGAAAAAATATGCATTTCTTGAAAAATGCTGGACACACTCAGCAGGTTTGGCACAGTGGCTCAGTGGTAGAGTTGCTGCCTTATTGCACCCACATCAGATTTTTCACAAAGTACTCTTGGACGTAATAGAAACTGCAACGAGCCATTGATTCCTTATTTTAGATGGCATCAGTGGAATACCATAACTATTCACTAATGGAACTTGGGATCCTTTTCCATACAATGCGCCCTCCTTACTAAAACAAACAACTTTTTCACACAAAGGGTGGTGGGTGCACGGAACGAGCTGCTGGAGGAGGCAGGCACTATGGCAATGTTTAAGGAACATTTAGACCTGGGTGCATGGATAGGACAGGTTTAGAGGGATATGGGCCCAAACGCAGGCAGGTGGGACTAGTGTGGGTGGGGCATGTTGGGCGGTGTGGAAAGTTGGGCCGATGGGCCTGTTTTCCACACTGTAAGACTCTATGACAAGCTGTGTCCTCCTTCACCAGAATGATGCCTGGGTTAGAGCATACTAGCTAGCTACATGGAGAAGGTGAACAGACTTGGATTATTTTCTCTGGCACCCTGGAGGTTGAGGGGAGACCTGGTAGATGTATATAAAATGGTGAGAGGCCTAAAGGGCCTGTCCCACTTTCACGACCTAATTCGCGACCTTTTTTACTCATGGACATTTTTCATCGGGCTAGAAAAAACGCCCCGACCTACTTGATGCCACTAGTACCTACGACTAGCATCACGACCTCCTACGACCTGCCAATGACCTCCTACGACCTCGTGACGACATGGCTGCGAGTATGAGTCAAGGGCAAACTCGGCAGAGGTCGTGAATTAGGTCGTGAAAGTGGGACAGGCCCTTAAATGGGATCGACAGTCAGAAGTTTTTTACCAGAATGGAAATATCAAATGCGAGAGGGCACAGCTTTAAGATGAAAAGTGGTAAAATATAAAGGAGATATGCAGGGCTATATTTTTACATTGAGGATGGTGGGTGCCTGGAACCCACTACCAGTGGTGGTGGTGGAGGCTAATATAATAGTAGCATTTAAGAGGCTTTTGGATAGGCTCATGGATATGAAGAAAATGGAGGGATATGATCCACATTGTGCATACAGAGGATATTAGTTTACACTTGGCAACATGTTTGGCTCAGACATTGGGGGCTGAAGGACTGTTCCTGTGTTTTAACGGGGGTTTTTAATTTAGAGACACAGTGTGGAAACAGGCCCTTCGGCCTACGAGTCTGCGCAGACCAGCGATCGCCCCGTACACTAGCACTATCCCACACACTAGGGACAAATGTCCAATTTGCACATTTTTTTACCAAAGTCAATTAAACTGACAAACCTGAACGTCTTTGGAGCGTGGGAGGAACCGGAGCATCCGGAGAAAACCCATACGGTCACGGGGACAATGTCCAATTTGCACAATTATTTTTAACCAAAGTCAATTAATTAAACTGACAAACCTGAACGTCTTTGGAGCGAGGGAGGAAACCGGAGCATCCGGAGAAAAAAACCCCATACAGTCAAGGGATTGAGAACGTAACACGCTCCGTACAGACAGCACCCGCAGTCCAGGATCGAACCCGGGTCCCTGTGCCGTACTGTTCATTGTTCTCACAGTTACCCCCAACAAAGTTCAGTGATGAACCAACCCACACGATGGGCTGCTTTGCAACTGGGCAGGAGTTCCGAGTATTGAGAAGATGTCCGTGGATGGGTGTGCTGGTATGGAACGTGGGAGAATTGGATGTGTGGGTTTAGAATTGGGAAGGGGAGAAAATTGTGGAATGGAGTAGTGACTTTGGCACATTGCTAATTAGTGCCTGTTCATCAACAGGTAGGAAGACTTCAGGGGTGTGGATTCTAGCCATCCACAGCAAAAAAGTTGGTACCGATACGTTCTATGAAACAGGAAGCTATGGAAATGATGCTGGGGCATCAGAAAAAATGCAGTTAAGAGCTGGGAGAAATATAGATAAGAGGACAAGAAGTATGGCGAAGAGGTCTATCAGGACAGTGGATCCTGAGAAAGACGGTGAATCTGTGGAATACATTGCCACAGTCGGCTGTGGAGGCCAATCAATGGATATATTTCAAGGCACACTACTCTTAATGTTTCCGGCAGCACAAATCTTAGTGAAGGTCAGTAGATTTTCTCAGATGTGCCAAAGCTTTAACTATTGAGAATATCCAAAAGTAGACTGTTTGGAGATTCTTTTACAGGACCTTTGGTGGGAAAGGTTTTCCCAGAGAACTACTGCCTAAGAAGCTCCAGAATTTAGACCCCAAAATGATAATGCAACAGGAAATGGAAATATATCTAAGTCATTGGGTATTTTTAAGGCGCAGATTGACAGATGCTTGATTCAGTACGGGTGTCAGGGGTTTACGGGGAGAAGGCAGGGAGAATGGGGTTAGGAGGGAAAAGATAGATCAGCCATGATTGAATGGCGGGTAATACTTGATGGGCCGGGTGACCTTTGTGCTGCTCCTATGACTTATGAACTTATGATGGAGACCAGAGGCTTTGGGATTGGCGCACCTGGGTGCAAAATTACCATTGATCTTTTAGACTTTAGACATTCGAGATACAGTGCAGAAACAGGCCCCCTTCGCAACCCACCGATTCTGCTCTGACCAGCGATCGCTCCGCACACTAGCACTATCCTACACAATTTACAATTATTTTTAACCAAAGCCAATTAACCTAACAAACCTGGCGTGTCTTTGGCACGTAGGAGGCACCCAGAGAAACGGGTGATCAAGGGGAGAATGTACAAACTCCTTACAGACAGACAGCAACCTGGGGGTGATCAGTGGTCAGCATCGACTCCATGGGCTGAAGGGCCTGTTTCCACGCTGTATCTCATAAACAAAACATCTAAACTAAAATACTAGGAAACAGCAGGTCAGGCCAGCATCTGTGTAAATAAAATCAGCCAACATTTCAGACCAGACCCCTTTCAGCTGAAAAGTCAACTCTGATTCTTTCCACAGATGCTGCCTGACCAGCTGAGTCTTCCCAGCATTTTCTGTTCTTGGAAACATTTGTCCCTTTGTTTTTGCCGCAGAAACCTCAACATGTTCATTCTGAAAGGAAAAATTACCTGTTTTTCAGCTAAGACGCACATGAATTTCATTTAAATTTTTAATAAGATTTTAGTCAGCAATGACTCCTCAATGGATTATGTGTTTCATTAGCAGATGGCTCGGTTGCAATGTATTTACTCAGCAACCGAGTGAAGTAGTAATTATGGACCAGTAATTGCTTGTGCTGGATCAATGCGTCAGCTCACTACAGGTGATGATAATAGGAAGGCAAAGCTTGTTAAGTTTCATAAGCGATGGGAACAGAATGAGCAGAAGGTAAATTGTCCCTAGTGTGTAGGATAGTGCTAGTGAACGGGGCGATCGCTGGTCGGCGCGGACTCGGTGGGCCGAAGGGGCCTGTTTCCGCGCTGTATATCGAACGTCTAGAAAGCCGATGGCAATTTTGCTCCCATGGCTTCCAATCTCAAAGCCTCTGGTCTCCTTCATAAGCCATCGGAGCAGAACAAGGCCTTTCAGCCCATCTAGTCTACTCCACCATTCAATCGTGGCTGATCTATCTCTCCCTCTCATCACCACTCTCCTGCCTTCTCCCCTCAACCCTGACTACTAATCAAGAATCTACATTTTCTCTGCCTTAAAAATATCCATTGGCTTGGCCTCCGCAGCTTTCTGTGTGCAGTGAATTTCACCCTCTGACTAAAGAAGTTCCTCCTCTTCTCCTTCCTAAAGGAATGTCCTTTTATTCTGAGGTCCTAGACCAGGAGTGGGGAACCTTTTCATTGTGGAATGCCGCATTACGTTAGCGTAATCTAATAAGGCCGCATCCAAAATACTTCAATTAGATATATTTCAAAAATGTTCATTATTTTGTTAAATAGCCTCATGACTTACTAATGTTTTAATTGTGGCCGTCAGTCCGAGAGGATTATTTCGTTGAATCTTCTTTTACTCTTTGGTATTTTAAGTACGTTCATTTTAAGATTAAAATAAAAATAATAAAAGACGAAACAAACATAAAAAGGATTTGTTCTACAAAATATGGATTCATTCAAAAGGCCGCACTTAATGGCCTCGAAGGCCTCATGCGGTCTTAAGGCCGCAGGTTCCCCACCCCTGTCCTAGACTCTCCCATTAGTGGAAACATCCTCTCCACAACCACTCTAGGCAAGCCTTTCACTATTCCAAAATATGAACAGAAAAATGCTGGAAATGGTCTAAGGATTAGGCATGACCTGCATGGAGTAAAATAGTAAGATTAAACGAGAACTCACCTGTTCGAAGTTTGATCGTTATTTTACGAGGAGTTACGATGAGGGATTACGTGAAGAAGAGCCCGCCTCACGCTGGTTAACGGCATACTTCAAAGCAACGGCATGAAAAACACAGAACACCAAAGCCGGAGTAACATAGTAAGGCTCATAAAAAGACGTAGAACCACCATTTGATCATTTATTTTTACGAGGGTGGGAGCGGAGGGCCACGTAATCCCTCATCGTAACTCCTCGTAAAATAACGATCAAACTTCGAACAGGTGAGTTCTCGTTTAATCTTACTATTTTACTTCGGAGTCACGTGAGTGACTACGTGAAGAGTTTTAAAGCTTTCTGTGTTTTTTATGTCGTAGAATTAATCCGTACGACAGGTCCGGCTAAGTAAACACATACATGAGAAAGCAGACAAAAGTTAGATCTTTTTCACAATTAAATTTTTTAATGGTTTGAAAGACCATATAATACCCTCCTTATATTTGAGGGAAAATTGATTACAAGTGACAAAAGATATCAGTGACTACACAACTGATTATAGCAATTAATAGCAAACAAAGCAGGTGATTATAGTGCTCCCAACACCGCGTGTCCAAAGCTTGTCATAGTGTGAACAGGTTTGTTGTAGAACTTTGAAAAAGTTTCTTCTTTACTCCAACCCTGCGATTTTTTAAAATTGCTCGAGAGGTACGTCCCGCCCCTTCGCCGCGGACGTAGCTGCCGCCCTGGTGGAGTGAGATTTGAAAGACATCAGTGTCTACTCCCGCTAAAACCAACACCTGTTTCAACCATTTTGAGATAGTTTGAACTGAAGCTTTTTGTGTGTGGCTTTTTGTGCGTAAGCAGCAATGTCTTTTCGTTTCCTCGAAAAGTGTCCGTAATTTTAATATATTGGGTTCAAATGTCCTACTCCACACACAAAGCAGGCTCAACATGAAAAAGCTTGAAAGGTTACCTTTGTTCCAGATCTGCCTGGTCCTACTTTGTTTGATCAGATCGTAAACATAGAATAACATTATCTGTAGTCACATGCATACAGTCTAAACGCAAAACATTTGTAAAGTTTGCACTCTTTGGACTGAGGAACCAGTGCCATTAACATGACCAATTTCAATGTTAACCTATCCAATGTCAACCCTTCAATTGGCGTCCATTCTCTAAGTAGAGCAAGAACTATGCTCCACATCCCAAATCTCTGTATATCTAGGTTTTGGCGGATTCATGTGAAAATTCCTTTCATGAATCGTGATATTAATGGATGCGACCAATTGACTTCTCACCAATCATAAGTCCTAAATAGGACGACAAGGCACAACGTGCAGTGTTAATGGCACTGTAACTTAAATGTTGCCCAAAGTGCAAATTGGCAAGGAATTCCAAAACATGAGTAACATTCACAGATTCATCAGAAATATTTGACTGTGTGCAAAATTCTTCCCATTTCTTAATATGTGTCATATATTGTTTCTGTGTACTATGTCGCCATGATGCACCAATAACTGTCAAAGTTTGGTCCGACAATCCCAGTTCCTGTAGTGGTCTGGTCAAAACCTGCAGATTAACAAATTCATATATGCATATAATGGGTAACCTTGATTTGTTACTGGATTAGTCAAGATATCACTACAGTTAGGAATCTGCATATATGGTTCTTTAATCATATTTAGCATAACTGGGAACCAAGGTTGAGTTGGCCAATTTGGCACTACCAACAATCCGGAAGCTGAATCTTGCTCTATTTTCTTCAAACATCTCTGGATCAGAGCAAATGGTGGAAAAGCATAAAAGAACATTTTTCCCAGTGTAATGAAAATGCATCTACTGCAACTGCGTCCGGATCATGTTCCCAAGACACATAATGAGGGCAATTGATGATTAAGCCTGGATGCAAACAAATCAATTTCTGGCAAGCCAAATTGTTTAACAATATTCTCAAATATTGCTGGCTTAAGCATCCATTCCGTATTATCTTTAAAAATCCTGGACCTTCCATCTGCTACCACATTGTCTTTACCTGGAATATAGCTTGCTGAAATCCATATCTGCCGATCAATACACCATTGCCATATCTCATTGACCAGACAATCACATGATACTGATCTAACTCCCCCCATGTGATTAATGTAAACCACAGCCGTTTTATTGTCTAATTGTATTAATACATGCAGACATTGTTTAGCAGAACAATATGCTTTAAGCCCATAAAAGGCCCCCAATAACTCCAAATAGTTAATACCATACTGTTGGAGCAACACTTGCTCTTCAGTTTTCCATCTACCTCCACAACTGGTAGATAAATCTGTGGCCCCCCATCCGAGAGCACTAGCATCTGTTTGCAAAACCATTTCAGGCTGTTTAATCATGATCTTTTTAGCAGCTTGTGGGACATTTTCAACCCACCATTGCAATTCCAATACTGCTTCCTTTGTTAATTGCATAGGTCTGTCAAAGTGACCTGCCTTATCTTTAAGAGCCCTTACTTTGTCCCTTTGAAGATTTTGATAATGTAATGGCCCAAACTCCACTGCCGGAAAAGCTGCCACTAATGTACCAATGACTTTTGCCACTTCTCGGATGGAGGGATAAGGTTTGTGAATGAGATAATTACACATTTGCAAAATATCATTTGTCTTCTTTGCTGGCAACGTAACTAACATAGTTACTGAGTTAATTACAAACCCCAGAAAATCAATTGATTGAACTGGCTGCAGCTGGGATTTAATTGGATGAATTAAGAATCCAAGCTCTTTAAACAAAGCTTTAGTAACTGAAATTGAGTGCTCAGCTGACTCTTGACTATCATTAACAATCAGAATGTCATCCAGATAAGCCATTACAATGTGTTTTCTGTGCTCTTAATTGAGCTAAAACTGGTTTCAACAGTTTTGTAAAGAGTCTAGGAGCTGAACTTAATCCATTTGGTAAAGCTTTGAACTGCCATAATTGCCCCTGCCAATAAAACTTTTAAGTATCTCCGAAAAAGATGATGAATTGGTACAGAATAATAGGCGTCTTTTAAATCAATCTTAGCCATATAAGAACCTGCTGAAATCAAATATTTTGCAGTTTTAAATGTCTCCATCTTAAAACGTTTGTATTCTACAAACTTATTTAGATCTGTAAGGTCTAGAATAATTCTACAACCACCATCTTTCTTATCTCTGCGAAATATATTAGAGACAAATTGATGCTTATGTTCATAAGTTTTTTCAATTACTCCTTTTTCGGATAATTTGCCAATTTCCACATCAATCTCCATTCTTTCTTCTGGAGAAAACACATAAGCATAAGCAGGTTTATTCTGTACAGGAGGATTGACCCCTTCTTTAAAAATAATAATAGCTCCTGAAACTGCTTGTAGTATAAACCGATCAGAAGTAATATTAAGCCAGGCATTATAAAATTTTTGCAATCTCCCTCCAACTGGAGATTCATCCACAGTTTTCTTTAAGGATAGAAGTCTTTAATACCTCTCCATAGGAGCGTGATGGTCTCCTCTTTCCCGAATGCAGGGAAGCAGCGGCCTGTGTAGCACGATAATACCTTCGTGACAAATTTCTGCCTCTATATAACGAAAATCAAAACTCCTTCGGGCCGAAAACCCTTTCCTTTGTCCAAAGACAAAAGGCTTAATAGTGCTAAAATATTTAGCTTCTTCATCCAACTGCTTCAGTTGTTTCGGCAGATTTTCTCCAAACAAATATCCAGGAGCTTGAACTCCACTTTCTTGACACAGGCTTGCAAATCTAGGGTGAAATATGGGCCGAATCGCCATTTTCCTCATGCAATTGATCTCATAAAACGAATTGCACATTAAACCCAAAGTATCTCTTTGAATCTTGTCCATTCCAGTTTCTCCATTTGCTGCCAAACGCCGTGATGGCAGCCGAAAATAATTTTAGCACCTTTTGAAATTTCATTTCTTGGGCTCTCATACTTGGAGTCATAGATGCCCATACCATCGGATTCACCGTAGGCACTTCCAATGAGGCACAATTGCCTGGTGCTTTATATAATTCTGATAATTCATTCATCACAGTACTATGAAGCTGGTGAGATACCATATAATTTATATTGGCAGCCAGGCTTTCTTCCATATCCTCACCACTTCCTTCAGGTATAGCAAAACTTTGTGCTATCCCAGGCAGATCAAGCCTTTTCTTTTTACTTTGTGGCGTGCTTTCAAAAACCATTTCAAATTCAGCAGGGTCTGCCTTCTGCAGCCCTAATTCCATCGGGATATTATCCCATGAGACTTCTTCCAGCCCAAATCGTGGGTCTGGAGTATCATATTCCCAACTTGGACCCACAGCCATATTCATCATATTGAAACCCCTCAGGATTTTCTGGGATTCATGAGGGTACTGTGACCCTTGTCTCATAATAGTTTTGGAGAACTTTCTCCATATGCTCCATTTTTTAGCCACATAGTTTTATTAACTGGAGGTCTTTCAAAATCAGAATCATCAGAATCCACGGGCCTCACAGTTTTCTTTTTGCATTTCTTAGGAACACTTTCCTCCGTGGTTATAATTTCCGGAGAATCTGGAAATTCTATATCGGGTAAATCAGTGGCCAACGGTATCGGAACCGGGTCCACTCTAGCTTCGCTTCCGTATCTTTACTCTCACCCCGGGAGGCTCTTTTCACCCGCGAAGCCTTCCTTCCCGATTTCTCCATTTTGTTAAAATTTTTATCTTGTGCTCATCAGCACGTTAGCGTCTAAATTTTACTTTTAGTTTCGCTGTTGGAACATCCAGCGTAACCTAAAACCCGCGCCGATGTAACTTCACTTACCTGCGGGCCGTTCCGACCGCTGCGAGGAGCTGCTCCTTACTGCAGCTCCACCTTCTGCCGTCAGCGTCGACGTCATGCCGTTACCAGCGTGAGGCGGGCCTCTTCTTCACGTAGTCCACTCACGTGACTCCGAAGTAAAATAGAATTAGTGTACCAAATCTTTCCACAGACCTGAAACATTATTATATCATTCAACACTTCTAAGGCCCCGACCTTTCATTGTCAAAGTCCTGCTCTGGTTTGACTTCCCAAAATGGCCACACATCACACACATCTGTATTAAACTCTGTTAGTCATTTTTCAGACAACTTGCCCAGCTAACCAACATTCTGCTGTAATTTTTGATAACCAACTTTCCTGCCTACCGATGAAATGTCACCCATTCCTTCTCTCCAGAGATGCTGCCTGTCCCCGCTGAGTTACGCCAGCATTCTGTGTCTCCCACCTACTTTAGTGTCATCTGCAAATTTACTAATCACACTAAATGTACATTCTCATCTAAATTGTTGATATAAACCACAAACAGAATTGGGCCCAGCACCGGTCCCTGAGGCACACCACGAGTCACAGGCCTCCTGTCTGAAAAAAACAGCCTCCCTCATCACCTTCTGCTTCGTATCCAGTCCGCAAGTGGCGGCATGGTGGATCCGTGGTAGAGCTGCGGAGACCCGTGTTCGATCCTGACCACGAAAGCTGCCTGTACAGAGTTTGTACGTTCTCCCTTGGGTGCTCCAGTTTCCTCCCACACTCCAAAGACGTACAGGTTTGTAGGTTAATTGGCTTCTGTGAAATTGTAAATTGTCCCTAGTGTGTGAAGGATGGTGCTAGTGTACGGGCTGATCGGCGCGGACTCGGTGGGCCGAAGGGCCTGTTTCCGCGCAGCATTTCCGAAGTCTAAAGTCTAAAAAGCTCTCCCTGGATTCCACGTGATCTTACCTTCCAGAGCAACTGACCACACGGAACCTTATCGAAGGCCTTGCTTCCATGTGGACAACATCTATGGCCTTGCCCTCGTCATCCAGCTACTTCTTCAAAAATCTCAATCAAATTCGTGAGACAAGATCGCCCACATATAAAACCATGTTGACTATCCCTCAGCTGCCTCTGTCTATCCAAATGTACATACATCTTATCCCTCAGAATCCTCTCCAGCAACTTACCGACCATGATGTTTAGCTCAAGTGGTCTGTTGTTCCAGGGCTTTTCCTTGCACCCGTCCGTAATTAGAAACACAACATTAGCCACCCTCTCGTCATCTGGCACCTCACCCAGGTCTGATGATGACCCACATATCTAAGACAGGGTGCCCACAATTTCTTCTCTAGTTTCCAAAAGTGTCCTTGGATAAATCTGAACAGCCCCGGGAGATATTTCTACCTTTGTACTGCCTAAGGACAGCCAGCATCTCTTTGACCATAATATGGACTGTCTGTCCTCAAGACATCTCCAGTATCTGTTCCCTAGTCCTCAGTTCTTTCATTACAGTAAAAAGATAAATACTCATTGAAGACCTTGCTCATCTCCTGTGGCTCCTCACATAGATGACTATTTTGGTTTCTGAGGGATCCAATTCTATCTCTCGTTGCTTTTTTTGCCCTTAATGTTCTTGTAACATTTTTTTGGACTCTCCTTCATATTATCTTGCCCCCTCTTTGCCCTCCTGATTTCCTTCTTAAATATGCTAATGGTCCTCTAAACTCCTTCAGGGATACATTACACTCAGTCTGAAGAAGGATCCCAACCCAAAGTGTTACCTATCCATTCCATCCACAGATGCTGCCTGACCGGCTATTAGTCCAGCATTTGACCTCAGGATTCCAGCATCTGCCGTTCCTTGTGTCTGTGTGATGTCTCTCCAATCCCCTTTCAGCCTTTGCTGCTTTAAGGAGAACAAGCTCTCCAGTGTTTAGTTTATTGTCACGTGTGCTGAGGTACAGTGAAAAGCTGTTGTTGTGTGCTATCCAGTCAGCAGAAAGACAAAACATGATTACAATCGAACCATTTACAGTGTACAGATACATGATAAGGGAATAACGTTTAATGCAAGGTCATGCCAGTAAAGTCCGGTCAAGGTTAGTCCGATGGTCACCGGTGAGGTAGATTGAAGTTCAGGACTACTCTCTACTTGTGGTAGGATGGTTCAGTTCCCTGATAACAGCTGGGAAGAAGCTGTCCCTGAATCTGGCGGTGTGCGTTTTCACACTTCTATACCTTTTGCCCGATGGGAGAGGGGAGAAGAGAGAGTGGCCAGGGTGCGACACGTCCTTGATTATGCTGCTGGCCTTGCCGAGGCAGCGTGAGGTATAAATGGAGTCAATGGAAGGGAAGTCGGTCAGTGTGATGGTCTGGGCTGCGTCCACAATTCGCTGCAGTTCGTTGCAGGGTCTAACCCCACAGTTGGGAGCCCTCACCCATGAAACCCTCCATCCCGGTAAATGCAGTCTTCTTTGTGAAGAATTCAATCGAGCAATATTGATCGGAAATATGTGTCAGGCAATAAAGCTCACGGGGCGGGCAGAAAGAATGTGGAACAAGCATAGAACATACAGTATGGGAATTTATTCCGCTTTTGTGGAGGGGAATAGTATACTGGTTGCTGAATCAGCAGTTGCTTAGCAACTAATGGACCAGGCAACCTTGAATCAAGTGAGTAATGGTGGTGTGATGAATGTAGGACAAAGCAGGCTCTTATTAAGAGCAACCAAAGATTCTATGGATTTATCTTGTCATAATTGCCTTCCATCTCAATGTAAAAATGTATTTGCTTTCATGATTGATGTTTGTAGAGGAGTCTGGTGCTGAATGAAGGCTCATAAATCGGCCTACAAAAATTGTATTGTTATAAATGGGTCTATATTTACCAGTTTTAAAGCACAGTTTCACCAAAACAAAATGTAAAAATCCCCGAGATCAATTTTGCAGGCAGTTTTACTGTTCATAAGTATCCGATAAAAAACAGCATGTTGGTGTTGCCATGATTTGAGTCCATTACATAACGTCAAACATAGTTATTTTTAGTGAGCTTCACAGTTTTCACAGCTTTACAACTGACGTTGTGGAATAAAACAGTCACAGCCCCTTACATTACATCCCAGGCCATGTACATTGGCCACAAGATGCCAAAATACCTGGAGATGCAGACGAATACCTCCTCACTCTTACACCACTCGCTGCCTCGGCAAGGCCAGCAGCATCATCAAGGACCAGTCGCACCCTGGCCACTCCCTCTTCTCCTCTCTCGCAAAAGGCACAGAAGTGTGAAAACGCACACCTCCAGATTCAGGGATAGCTTCTTCCCAGCTGTTATCAGGCAACTGAACCACCCTACCACAACTAGAGAGCAGTGCTGAACTACTATCTACCTCATTGGTGACCCTCGGACTAGCCTTGATCGGACTTTGCTGGCTTCACCTTGCACTAAACGTTATTCCCTTATCATGTATCTATACACTGGAAATGGATCGATTATAATTATGTATTGTCTTCCCGCTGACTGGATAGCACGCAGCAGAAGCTTTTCACTGTACCTCAGTGCACGTGACAATAAACTACACTGAAACTGTGAGGATGCGACTCGCATAATAGCCGCATCCTCGCCAGGAAGCGACTGAAGGACGGTTTCCCCCTTAACCTACTCGCTTCCCCCCCCCCAAATAAAATACCGGAAAAAAACTAAAAAACTAAAAAAACACACTCTAAACATAACAAAATAAAAAAAGACAGCCAGACCGTGGGCGGAGGCAGCTAGCAACAGCGCCACCGGATGTCCAGAATACTTGCACTGTATGTTATTCATGTTATTCCCTTTATCGTGTATCTGTACACTGTAGATGGCTCGATGGTAAGTTGACTGGTAAGCACGCCACTTGAGTGGCACGGTGGCGCAGCGGTAGAGTTGCTGCCTTACAGCCCCAGAGACCCGGGTTCGATCCTGACGACGGGTGCCGTCTGTGCGGAGATTGTACCTGACCTGTGTGGGATTTCTCCGGGAACTCCGGTTTCCTCCCACACTCCAAAGACTTACAGGTTTTTAGGTGAATTTGGCTTCAGAAAAAATGATTGTACAATGCTCTTCGTGTGTAGGATAGTGCTAGTGTGCGGGGATCGCTAGTCGGCCTGGACTCAACAGACAATAGGTGCAGGAGTAGGCCATTCGGCCCTTCGAGCCAGCACTGCCATTCATTGTGATCATGGCTGATCATCCCCAATCAGTACCCCGGTCCTGCCTTCTCCCCATATCCCTTGACTCCGCTATCTTTAAGAGCCCTATCGATGGGCTGAAGAACCTGTTTCTGAATTGTATCTCTAAACTAAACTGCAAAGGTTTTCACAGTACCTTGGTACACGTGACAATAAATTGTTGTCATCTTACCTATTGGGGATGGGGCCTCGGGAGATGCTGGAAATGGAAGATCTTGAGATTTGAAGGGTAGGATCCTGAGGGAATGGATGGGTCTTCGGGTCACAGGGTTAGAGACTTTGAGTAAACGGGAAGATCAGTCGGGGTAGGATCACTGGTGTATGTGGGCAGGTTTCAAGGATGAAAGGTAACTGCAGGGCTGATCTAGTTGATGTGGCTGACACAAAAAGCTGGAGTAACTCAGTGGGTCAGGCAGCAGCTCTGGAGAGAAGGAATGGGCGACGTTTCGGGTCGAGACCCTTCTTCAGACTGATGTCAGGGGAGTGGGCGGGACAGAGATAGAATGAAGGCGGAGACAGTAAAGGGCCTGTCCCACTATACGAGTTCACCCAAGAGCTCTCCTGAGGTAAAAAAGAATCAAACTCGTGGTAAGTACGTAGAATGTACGTAGCGGCTACGTCGGAGCTCGGGACGTCTCTCAGTGGCTCGTAACGCTAACGGCAGGTACTCGGGAAACGCAGTAAGCTCGTGAAGTTTTTTCAACATGTTGAAAAATGTCCACGAGAGCCCCGAGTACCTACGAGCGGCTATTACCGTAATTCTCCGAGTTCGAATCAGGCGAAACTCGGGAGAACTCTTGAATTACCTTGTACAGTGGGACAGGCCCTTTAGACTGGAGGGAGAACTGGGAAGGGGGAGGGGATGGAGAGAGAAAGCAAGGGCTATCTGAAGTTAGATAAGTTAACTTTCATACCGCTGGGGTGTAAACAACTCAAGCAAAATATGAAATGCTGTTCCTCCAATTTGCGCTGGGCCTCACTCTGGCAATGAAGGAGGCCCAGGACAGAAAGGACAGATTGGGAATGGGAGGGGGAGTTGAAGTGCTGAGCCACCGGTAGATCAGGTAGGTTAAGACGGACTGAGCGGAGGTGTTCAGCGAAATGATCGCCGAGCCTGCGCTTGGTCTCGCCGATGTAGAGAAGTTGACACCTGGAACAGCGGATACAGTAGATGAGGTTGGAGGAGGTGCAAGTGAACCTCTTCCTCAGAAAGCACTATCGGGGTCCTTGGATGGAGACAAGGGTGGAGGTAAAGGGACAGGTGTTGCATCTCCTGCGGTTTCAGGGGAAAGTATACGGGGAGGAGGTGGTTTGGGTGGGATGGGACGAGTTGACCAGGGAGTTTCGGAGGGAATGGTCTCTGTGGAAAACAGAAAGGGGTGGAGATGGGAAGATGTGCCCAGTGGTGGGATCACATTGGAGGTGGCGAAAATGTTGGAGGATTATATGCTGTGTGCGACGGCTGATGGGGTGGAAGGCGAGGACAAGCGGGACTCTGTCCTTGTTGCGAATGGGGGGAGGGGGAGTGAGTGCAGAGCTGCGGGATATGGAGGAGACCCTAATGGGAGCCCCATCTATAATGGAAGAGGGGGGGGGAGCCCCCCCCCCCGTCCCCTAAAGAATGAGGACATCTCCGATGCCCTGGTATGGAACACCTCATCCTGGCCGCAGATGCGGCTGTAGACGGTTGTTCTACACTGTTTTGTTCTACACTGAGGTGTGGAAATGAGATTGTCCGTGAGTGACTCACCGCAGGCACCGCTGAGAAATGTGAACGACTTTCCATGGCAACGCTCCAGAGGAATAAAGTCATTTCATCTACATCCCGATGGTGGAATCATATCAGACATCAAACTGCAATTTACACTGGAAGATTGTCGGAAGCACGGTTTTAGCCGCCAGTCAATTCTCAAGGATTCATTCGCCTGGGTGGGACGACACCCCCCTCAGATAGACACAAAAACGCTGGAGTAACTCTACGGGTCAGGCAGCGTCTCTGGAGAAAAGGAATAGGTGATGATTCGGGTCGAGACCCTTCTTCAGTCTGCGAGTCTGGGGAAAGGGGAACAAGAGATATAGACGGTGAGATAGAGAGAGACATAGAACAAATTAATGAAAGATGTGCAAAAAAAGTAACAATGATAAAGGAAACAGGCCATTGTTAGCTGTGAGCTAGGTGAAAACGGGATTCAGACAATGAGATTCAACAAGACCACTTTGAAGCTAGAACAACAACTCGGGTGGGGGAGGGATGTGGAGAGATGGGGATGAAGGGTTACTTGAAATTACGGAATTTAATATTCATACCGCAGTGTTGTAACCTGCCCAAGCAAAATACGAGGTGCTGTTCCTCCAATTTGCATTTGGCCCCACTCTGACGGTGGAGGAGGCCCAGGGCAGAAAGGTCAGTGCGTGGGAACGGGAGTGGGTGTGAAAGTGTTTGGCAGCCGGGAGATCAGGCAGGTCCACGCGGACTGAGCGAAGGAGTTCAGCGACGCTAACCTCATCTATGTAAGGTCCCGGCCGACAGTCCCGGCTCGTCCACCACGGAACCAAGGGAGGGAGCACCGCAGAGCCGAGCCCCTGAAGACCGGGAACCGGAGACAAGGGTGGAGGGAGTCGGCGATGGCGGTGGGCGGTGGACGCTGGACAAAGGGGCCAGGAACAAGGACGGGGGGGGGGGGTCTTACCTTCGGCGCCCACAAGGTCGGCTGCAGGAGGAGTCACGGAGGTTGAAGGCGGCTGGGCGAGGTGAGGGACGAGGGTTCACGGGACGACCGGCATGGAGGCGGCGGCTGCAGCCGGTCTAAGGCCAGTTGCGGCTTAGACCGTGTAAAATGGTGCCAAAACATGGCCACTGTTGCATATGGACTCGGTGGGCTGTTTCTGGGCATTCTGTGCATAACTGGGGATTGTACTTGTCGTAGCCTCAGAATTAAAAGACGTTCTTTTAGGAAGGAAATGAGGAGGAATTTCTTTAGTCAGAGGGTGGTGAATCTGTGGAATTCACTGCCACAGAAGACTGTGGAGGCCAAGTCAGTGGATATTTTTAATAGACAATAGACAATAGGTGCAGGAGTAGGCCATTCGGCCCTTCGAGCCAGCACCGCCATTCAGTGTGATCATGGCTGATCATCCCCAATCAGTACCCCGTTCCTGCCTTCTCCCCGTATCCCCTGACTTCGCTATTTTTAAGAGCCCTATCTAGCTCTCTCCTTAAGGCAGCGATAGATAGATTCTTGATTAGTACGGGCGTCAGGGGTTATGGGGAGAAGGCAGGAGAATGGGGTTAGGAGGAAGAGATAGATCAGCCGTGATTGAATGGCAAAATGGACTTGATGGGCCGAATGGCTTAATTCTGCCCCTATCACATGATCTTACATAAGGCAATAATCTTACAGATCTATATGCACCAAAACTAATTTCACTGTACCTTGGCACTCATGATAATAAAGATCCATTGACCCTTAGAACTATGGACTGCCTTTAGTTGGACCAAAGGCTTCAAGGTTTGTTTGCACTGGCATTGATTTTTCTGTTTATTGTATATTATTTATGTGTACTGTATTTACAGGCCTGTTATGCTGCTCCACGTATATGAATTTCATTGTCCCCTTGTCAGTACATATGACACTCTTGACTTGAAATAGAGACAGCATCTTTGGAGATAGGATATTGCTTTGCTGAAAATCACAGAAGCATTTTTGATAAAATACAGAATTACAGATTGTCTGAGCTTTTCCCTTTTAAATCCACAAAAGATTACAAATAAGAATCTGATACTAATGATGCACACACCCTAATCCTCAAGACACACACTGAACTATCTGTTTACTTAAAATGCAAGCTGTTGGTCTCATCGCATGCAGAGCTTAAAAGAAGCAATGAAACCCATATCCTTGGGGACCACCAAGGTGGTCAAACGACCTGTATTTAATGAGCAACATTCAAAGCCTTGCCCCTGTGTTTACAACTCAGCACGGTTTGGGAACAGCTCCATCCAAGACTGCAGGAAATTGCAGAGGATTGTGGAGGGGCCCCAGAGCATCAGGCGAACCAACCTCCCTCCCATTGACTCAATTTATACCTCTTATTGAAACAGAAAAGATTGGATACTTTCAAGAGAGAGCTAGATAGGGCTCTTAAAGATGGCGGAGCCAGGGGATATGGGGAGAAGGCAGGAACGGGGTACTGATTGGGGACGCTCAGCCATGATCACATTGAATGGCGGTGCTGGCTCGAAGGGCCGAATGGCCTACTCCTGCACCTATTGTCTATTGTCTATTGCCTCACGCTGCCTCAGCAAGGCCAGCAGCATAATCAAGGAAGAGTCGCACCCTGGCCACTCCCTCCTCTCCCCTCTCCCATCAGGCAAGAGGCACAGAGGCGTGAAAACGCACACCTCCAGATTCAGGGACAGTTCCTTCTCAAGTGTCGTCAGGCAACTGCACCATCCTATCAACAAATTAGAGAATAGTCTCGACCTACCATCTGCCTCACTGGAGACGCTCGGACTATATTTAATCGGACTTTACTGGACTTAATCTTGCACTCAGCGTTATTCCCCTTATCCTGCATCCATACACTGTGGTGGCTTGTTTGCAGTCAAGTACAGTCTTTCCACTGATAGCATGAAAGAAAAAAGCTTTTCACTCTACCTCGTACACTGCACACGTGACAATAAACTAAACTAAACTAACTACCGTTACAGAGAATTGTGGACGCAGCCCAGACCATCACACAAACCAACCTCCCTTCTATTGACTCCATTTTACTTCACGCTGCCTCGGCAAGGCCAGCAGCATCATCAAGGACTAGTCGCACCCCGGCCACTCCCTCTTCTCCCCTCTCCCATCGGGCGACTATTTTTGATTGGACTTTGTTGGGGTTACCTTGCAAGAAACATCATTCAAGCTATTCCCTTGACCATGTTTGTGCACGCTGTGGACAGCCCGATTGTAATTGCGTACAGTCTTCCCGCTGCCGGGATAGCATGAAACGAAAAATACTTTTCACTGCACCTCAGTTTCCCGACAATAAACGAAACGAAACTAAATGATATTGTCACATTTACCTAAAATCATACAGCAGACCTCATCTAGGCAGTAAACAAATATAGCCATGTTTTGGTGCCGATAAAGTTAAGGGCCTGTCCCACTTACACGACCTTTACGGGCGACCGCTGGCACACGTCATAGATCGCCGAAATTCTCAACATGTTGAAAATTCAGCGTCGACCAGAAAGACGTGACGACCCTTTGGAGACCTCCCACCACCATACAGCCTGTACGGTCGTGAGCGGTCTCCTACGGCCGTGACAGGTCTCCAAAGAGTCGTAGCGTCTTTCTGGTCGCCGCTGAATTTTCAACATGTTGAAAATTTCGGCGACCTATCACGGGTCCCGGCAGTCGCCTGTAAAGGTCGCGTAAGTGGGACAGGCCCTTTACAATGCACAGGTGCGTGAGCTAATGTCCAGGCCACTGGTGAGTTCAGAGTTTAGTTTATTGTCACGTGTGCCAGGCGCAGTGAAACGCCTTTGTGGTGTTCAAACCAGTCAGCGCAAAGACAATACATGATTACAATCGAGCCGGCCACAGAGCAGTGCTCAGATGCAGGTATAGAATTGTGAAAACGCACACCTCCAGATTCACGGACATTTTCTTCCCAGCTGTTATCAGGCAACTGGACCATTCTACCAACAACTGGAGAGAAGCCCTGAGCAACCATCTACCTCATCGGAGAGCCTCGGACTATCTATGATTGGACTTAACTAGCTTTACCTTGCACTAAATGTTATTCACGTTATCATGTATCTGTAAACTGTAAATGTCTCCATTGTAATCATGTATTGTCTTTCCGCTGACTGGATAGCACGTAACAAAAGCTTTTCACTGTACCTCGGTACACGTGACAATAATCTAAACTAAACTACATTTTGTTCCATTGCGGTTTGGATGAAAATGTTCCTCCAAGTTTAAAGCATTGGTCAGGCTAGATGCAGGATAAATGTTCCAGATGTTGGGGGAGTCCAGAATCAGGGGGTCACAGTTTAAGAATAAGGGGTAGGTCATTTAGGACTGAGATGAGGAAAAACCTTTTCACCCAGTGAGTTGTGAATCTGTGGAATTCTCTGCCACAGAAGGCAGTGGAGGCCAATTCACTGGATGTATTCAAGAGAGAGTTAGATATAGCTCTTAGGGCTAACGGAATCAGGAGATATGGGGGAGAAAGCAGGAATGGGGTACTGATTTTGAATAATCAGCCATGATTGTATTAAACAGCAATGCTGGCTCGATGGGCCTAATGGCCAACTCCTGCACCAATTTTTACGTTTCTCTCTTTTTTCTATTTTCTTTCTTTATTTTCTATAACGGGGCCAAAACATGGTGCCTCTTGCATGCGGGATCGGTGGACTATTTCTGTACACTTTGCTAAACAGGTATACGCTTGGGTGTGGTGTTACTGTGCTCCACTGCTCGCACACGGGACAGTAGAAGCACCCTTGAACCGTTGAACACGATAAAGGGAAAAAGGCGTGTTTAGTGCAAGCAAAATAGGAATATTTTCACAGGAATCCAAGGGGTAACTTTTTCACACAAAGGGAACGAGCTGACAGAGGAAGTTGTTGAGACAGGGACTATCACAACGTTTAAGAAACAGTTGGACAGGTACGTGGATAGGACAGGCTTGGAGGGGAACAGGCCAAACGTGGGCAGGTGGGACTAGTGCAGATGGGACATGTTGGCGGTGTGGGCAAGTTGGGCCGACACGCCTGTTTCCACGCTGTGTGGCTCTATGACTCGATTTTGTTTGGTCCATATCCCTCCAAACCTGTCCTGTTCATGTAGATGGTAGTGTAGGCAGGAACTGCAGATGCTGGTTTAAAACGAAGATTGACACGAAAATGCTGGAGTAACTCAGCGGGACAGGCAGCATCTCTGGAGAGAAGGAATGGGTGACGTTTCGGGTCGAGACCCTTCTTCAGACTGGCAGTCAGGGGAATGGGAAACGGGAGATATAAACGGTGATGCAGAGAGATAAAGAACAATGAATGAACGATATGCAAAAAAGTTACGATGTTAAAGGAAACAGGCCATTGTAGTTGAGGCCAGTTCATTGACTATATTTAAGAGGGAGTTGGACGTGGCCCTTGTGGCTAAAGGGATCGGGGGTATGGAGAGAAGGCATGTACAGGATACTGAGTTGGATGATTAGCCGTGATCATATTGAATGGCGGTGCAGGCTCGAAGGGCCGAATGGCCTACTCCTGCATCTACTGTGGCTTGCAAAAGTTTTCATACCCCTTGAACTTTTCCACATTTTGTCACGTTACAACCACAAACGTAAATGTATTTTATTGGGATTTTATGTGATAGACCAACACAAAGTGGTGCATAATTGTGAAGTGGAAGGAAAATAATACATGGTTTCCAAATGTTATTACAAATAAAAAACTTAAAAGTGTGGCATGCAAAAGTATTCAGCCCCCCTCAGTCAATACTTTGTAGAACCACCTTTCGCTGCAATTACAGCTGCAAGTCTTTTGGGGTATGTCTCTACCAGCTTTGCACAACTAGAGACTGAAATCTTTGCCCATTCTTCTTTGCAAAATAGCTCAAGCTCCTTCCTCCACATGTTTGCTGTGTCCCCCACATGGCTTGCGGCAAATTGCAAACGGGACTTCTTATGGCTTTGTTTCAACAATGGCTTTCTTCTTGTCACTCTTCCATAAAGGCCCGATTTGTGGAGTGCACAACTAATAGTTGCCCTGTGGACAGATTCTCCCACCTGAGCTGTGGATCTCTGCAGCTCCTCCAGAGTTACCATGGGCCTCTTGGCTGCTTCTCTGATCAATGCTCTCCTTGCCGAGGCCTGTCTGTTTAGGTGGACGGCCATGTCTTGGTAGGTTTGCAGTTGTGCCATACTCTTTCCATTTTCGGATGATTGATTGAACAGTGCTCCGTGAGATGTTCAAAGCATGGGATATTTTTTTATAACCTAACCCTGCTTTAAACTTCTCCACAACTTTATCCCTGACCTGTCTGGTGTGTTCCTTGGGCTTCATGATGCTGTTTGTTCTCTAACAAACTTCTGAGGCCTTCACAGAACACTGTATTTATACTGAGATTAGATTACACACAAGTGGACTCTATTTACTAATTAGGTGACTTCTGAAGGCAATTGGTTGCACTGGATATTATTTAGGGGTATCAGAGTAAAGGGGGCTGAATACTTTTGCACGCCACACTTTTCAGTTTTTTATTTGTAAAAATATTTGAAAACCATGTATCATTTTCCTTCCACTTTACAATTATGCACCACTTTGTGTTGGTCTATCACATAAAATCCCAATAAGATACATTTACGTTTGTGGTTGTAACGTGACAAAATGTGGAAAAGTTCAAGGGGTATGAAAACTTTTGCAAGCCACTGTATGTTTCTATGTTAGCTGTTTATAGGGTGAACCGATCCAAAACGTCACCTATTCCTTCTCTCCAGAGATGCTGCTGTCCCGCTGAGTCACTCCAGCAGTTTTGTGTCTACCTTCCAGGTAAAGGGTAGTTTGGGACTGCTCTCTGGTTGTGTCTTCTCAGTGTATAATGCCAGTGGCTTCACCTTGCTGTGTCGATTATTCACAGGGCAGCCGACGGAGTAGTGAGCACCGGCCCGGGCTTGCAGCGCAACGCCACCGTCACCTTCACCATCCGCCCGGGGACCAGCCAACCCATCACGGTGCAGAACCGGACGTCGGACTTTGACAGCATGACCATTTTGAAACGGGCCCCGAGTCCTGTGGGCTCCCCCACGGACGCTGGCCAAGCTCCCCGGCCGAGCTCTTCTCTGCCCGCCTCGGCCCTGTCGCCCACGCTCTCCGACGGCTTCGGCTTCCAGAGCCCACCCATCCCGGGGGAAGGACACTTCGGCGGGCAGCCGGTTCGCAGTCGGTCGCCTTCTCCGGCCACGCTACTGCAGCCGGCCTCCAACAAACCCTTCGCATCCAAGGGCGTCCCCCTTTGGACTAAGCACGACGTGGCGGACTGGCTGGACACGTTGAACCTCGGAGAACACAAAGACGCTTTTTTGGACAATGAAATAGACGGGACCCACTTACCCTCGCTTCAGAAGGAGGACTTAATCGACCTAGGCGTGACTAGAGTTGGACATCGAATGAATATAGAAAGGGCTTTAAAACAGCTCCTGTCGGACAGATAGACAGATGCTTTACAAAGTTACTAAAATAACTCTCATTATTTTTGACAGCAGCCGACACTCACCGTAAATGGCTGGAGTATAATGTGCCATTGGACTATTTTTAACAGAGAACAAAAAAAGCTCAGCATGGACATATTTTCCGACGAAAGCCTCTGGTACCTTTATAAGCACAACAGGCTGTCAGTATCAGTGGGCCGTCACTGTTTCTCTGCCACTGGCGTGCTCGGATGAGTGCAAACGAGCGAAGACCCCTTTCGCAATGTAAATACACTACAGCATAATAATCTATATTTTGAACAATGACCTTTTAATATTGACCTCAATTGGACAGGTGTCGTTATGATACTGTAGTCAAACCAGCAGAGCTGTGTTATATACTTTCTATCTTTGCTAGTACAATATTTCTCCACGAGGATGGCACCAGAGTAGGCGATGTGCAGCAGAACCGTTTAACTCCTCTCCACTATCCTCCCTCCCTCACTCTCTTCCCCCGTCCTCTTTCGGACAAGGAGCAATGCGGACTCATTTTCTGTTTCCCTTTCTGCTGAGCAGTCTAGCCATTCCCGGTGCGGTGTGAGGAAGGGGAAAACAAAATATATTTTGAAAAAAAAAAAGTATTAAGCTCTTCTAAACATTTCACATTTTGACACAATGCTCCCCCCCCCTCTCCCCCTCTCCCCTCCCCTCCCGTGTGATAAGCTTTGGTCCAGTTCTTTCCTTGACAGTTTTAAAATGCAGGTTTGTTTCTCTTGGGGTTTTTTTTTAACTTTCACTTCCCGAGCTGCGGTCGACAGCTAGTCCTGGGAGCGGTGTTGAAACGAAACATTTAACGTCTTCCACTTGTGTTTCACCACACAACCAGTCACCGAGAGCATTTGGATGGTTGGATAGGGCTCCGAATGGGGCTGTAATATCTACATTCAATTTCACAGCTTCAGTTTTGGAGCTGGGGGGGAGTGGGTGGGTGGGTGGGGGGGGGGGGGGAGCCTGTGTGTTTGCTTATTGGAAACCTGTGAAACGAAAGTGGGGTGGGGAGAGGGACATCTGCGTGTCGTTTTAGCTGCTAATTCTTTTCTACGGTTACATGAATACGAAAGCGGACCATTTGGCATTCCAGGAGCAAGGACACTCAGTACATGATTTTGCATCGCCCACTGCCCAGAGAAATCCGAGCAGATTGCATCTAGAGGCACCGGTGCGAGCAGGGGTGATTTTAGTCCCGTCCTGATCCCTCCGAGATTGTCCACAAAACCACAGACCGACAAATAACTCTCACTCTCTCTCTCTCTCTCTCTGTGCCATTTGAACACATTCACTCCTTTCAGGTCTGCATTCTCGTTGTAAGTTGTGACTAGAACTGGCGGATTCACACCCCGCTTTCGTTTTGTGTACCAATAGTGTATACAGTACCGAATTTCAAGAGGTGTATATTGTGTATAACCTATAGGAGATGGTGGGAGATTTGTGTGCACTCGAATCTATTAATCATCCAGCATATCCAATTATTTGTGATTGTTTGGGACACTTTAAATTCACAGGTGTTAGAAAACCTAGCCCGGCTCCAACTATTTTTTTTTCATCGTGTTTGCCATCTAGCTGATGCACTGACTCTTGCCGAAATTGCAGAGAAAAGCTGCCGAGTTGTCCCATTGATCTGGCAATGACTTTACATCAATGAGCCTACAATATCATTTTCTTTACAAAAAAAAACAGTGATTTAATTCTCTTTTCATTTGCTAGAGCGTTAAGATGTATCTCACTATGATTTGTTCCAGAAAAAAAAGACATGTGTTCAGGTTAAATAAAGTTAATGTAACTTCTGTGATTTATATATCTTCATCTAGATTCCATGACAAGGTCCTGTAATTTGCACTTTCCCACACTCCTCGATAACTTGTATGGCAACCAAAATTATTATTATTATTATTATTATTATTATTATTATTATACGAGAAATAAATATTATAACGGTGAATAAAAATTGTGTTTCGTGACTGTGGAGGTGGCTCCCGTTCACCAAGGATCAATAGTTCCCGTCTCTCTTCACCTGTGAGGCTCGGACTCCAGCTACCAGAGGTGGAATCTTGTTTTTCTTTTTTTCGAATGAAGCCATCTTCTTTCAACATTCCTCTGTGTCTCCAAAGTGCCACATATAGACCTGAGGGGCCTCCACCCAACCACCTCCACTCTCTCTCGCTTTTCACCGCTTGCCTCCCCCCCCCCCACCCCCCCCCCCCCCCCCCCCCCCCCCCCCCTCCCCCCCCCCCCCCCCCCCCCCCCCCCCCCCCCCCCCCCCCCCATCCCCTCCAAACCTCTCCCCAGCATCTCGCCCTCTCTCCCTGCCCGTCTCTGCCCCATCATCACTGTCCCTCGATGGGGGATCTGCCTTTTTACCTCCCTCTCACACCCCCTCCTCCACACCTCTCTCCCTCTCTTTCACTCACCCCTATTTATCTCACTGTCCCCCTTTGTTTATTGCCTTTCATTCTTTCATCTGTTTCTCATCTGTTCTCCCTCCCCCTCTCTCCTCTTTCTCTCCTCTCATCTCTCTCCTCCTACTCTCCTCTCGTTCTCTCCCCCTCTCTCCTCCTTGCTCTCTCCTCTTCCCCTCTCTTTCTTTCTCTGTCTATTTTTCTCCCTCCTCTCTATCTCCCTCTCTCTCATCTCTCATCTCTCTCCCCTCTCCCCCACTCCTTCTCCCCTCTCTCCCCTCTCACTCTCTCTCTCTCTCTCTCCTCTCTTCTCATCTCTCTCCCCCACCCCCTCGCCCCCCCTTTGCCCTCTTCCCACCTCTGGCCCTAATTCTTACACCCTATGCTTATCGCTCATTCCACCCCCTTCTCCATCAACCCACAACCCCACCATTCCCAACAATCCAGCGTTTTCCTGTCTATATTTGCCACACAAGTCTTCAAGGGCCAAGAATTCCCCTCCTCCAGTCTCAGAGAGGCTGCTTCAGGGTGCCATATGTAAACTAAGATCTCAGAGACTTGCTTAAATGAAGCACTTCTACCTTCTACAGAGAGCTGATTAAAAGCAGTGTCTGAGACAATTATTCCCCCAAATGGAAAGGAACACAATAGTTCTGGGAGATATCTACTGCTCACTTCAGTTTGGGCGACGCACCACACTTTAACACTTTGGAAAAGCGGTAACTTGCGGTTTTGAGAAAGGCTGTACAATACTTTAGAAAATAAATGTATGTAATTTTCTGAATGTAAATAAAATGAAAGAAAGAAAAAAAAAAGCAGCATTGGTCTCTCATGAATCGGACAGCAGAAAGTACGCAAGTTATTGAATGTGACGAAGGCGACCATTCGGCCCATTAATCCCATGCAGGTAATTGCCTCCACAGGAATTATTCCCGGTCCTTCTCCACAGTAAATGAACTAATCACTTTTTAAATGATATTTGGCGCAGCGGTAGTGTTGCTGCCTCACGGCGCCAGAGACCTGGGTTCGATCCCGGCTACGGGAGCTGTCTGTACGGAGTTTGCACGTTCTCCCTGAGACCTGCTTGGGTTTTCTCCGAGATCTTCGGTCTCCTCCCACACTCCAAAAGACGTGCAGCTTTCTTGGTTAATTCGCTTGGTACCAGTGTAAATTGTCCCTAATGTGTGTAGGTTAGTGTTAATATGTGGGGTTCGCTGGTGGGGCGAGAACCCGGTGGGCCTAAGGGCCTGTTTTTCGCGCTGAATCTCCAAACTAAACCAAACTGAATGAGTCATTCCCGGTCGTTTTCATTATTTCCCCTTTGCAAGTAAATAATCAGATTCATTTTTTAAATCATTCAACAGCTACCAACCTACTATATGGACATTTTTTTTTCAGTTCACCAGCATCCTCTTTAATTTCCGTACAAAATTGGCTCCATCTCTTTAATGCGCTTGTGAGACATTCTGGCACTGTGGTAGAGTTAAAGCACCAGAGACCCAGGTTCGATGCCTGTCTGTACGGAGTTTGTATCTTCTCCCCGTGACCACAGTAGGGCCAGTTATTGTGCTGTTCCTGTCCATGTTCTATGTTCTCACCCAATGACCTTTTGGCTTTTAATGGTGGCAGAAAAGAATTTCATTTATTCCTCTCTTTCTCACCAATTTTCACCCACCCCCCCACTTTATCCCTTTGCCCAGGTCTATGAATCTGCTGAGTTACAAAGCCAGGTGCTGTACCGAACTGTACCGAACCATTCCCATACTTGCACACTCCATCTCATAGGCCCTCGGAGCAGAATTAGGCCATTCGGCCCGTTCCAAATCTACTCTGCCATTCAATCACGGCTGATCTGTCTTTCCCTCTCAACCCCATTCTCCTGCCTTCTCCCCATAACCCCTGACACAGTTACTAATCAACAATCTGTTCATCTCCACCTTAACATATCCATTAACTTGGCCTCCACAGCCTTCTGTGGCAATGAGTTCCACAGATTCGCCACTTTCTGGCTATAGAAATTCCTCCTCATCTCCCTTCTAAAGGTACGTCCCTTTATTCTGAGGCTGTGCCCTCTGGTCCCAGACTCTCCCACCAGTGGAAACATCCTCTCCACATCTACTGTATCCAAGCCTTTCACAATTTCAATGTAAGTTTCAATGAGGTGTCCCCTCATCCTTCTAAACTCCAGCGAGTATCCCCGCTCCTTGCCCACCAGTTTAATCCTGAGTCTGCAACAATATTTTAACTTTCAATCATACTGCACCAAAACAGGCCTCTCGGCCCATCCAGTCCATACTGACCATCAAGCATCTATCTACGCTAATGTCATCTACCAGCATTCAATCCATTCCCAATTATGCATTGAAAATTCAAGCACTAATATAGATTAATTTTAAATGTGGTGAGAGTATCTGCCTCTACTACTTCAGACTTTAGACTCACAGCGCAGAAACAGGCCGTTCAGCCCACCAAGTCCTACACACTAAGGACAATTTACAAATTTAACAAAGCCAATTAACTGAATAGTTCCATTTACAGTTTTAGAACGAGGCCCTTCGGCCCACCGAGTGCGCGCCGACCAGCGATCCCCCTGCACGAACACTATCTTACACACTTTGGACAATTTACAATTATAACCAAAGCTAATTAACCTACAATCCTGCAGCTTTGCAGTGTGGGAGGAAACAGGAGGACCCGGAGAAAACCCACACAGGTCACGGGGTAAAAGTACAAACTCTGTACAGACAGCGCCCACGGTCAGGATGGAACTCGGGTCTCTTGCGTCGTGAGGCAGCAACTCTACCGCTGCGCCACCGTGCTCGCCATATTTCCCAGCACTGAACCCGTACCAAATATGCCTTGGGAATTCAATTGCTAATCCAGATGAAGCGTATCTGTGAGAGTATCTGCCTCCTTTACCTTCTAAGGGATTAAGCTATAGGTTCCAACCACCTATATCTTGCAGAGTCACCTATACCCTTTTTTCCTAGGGTGAAAAATTCTTCCTCACATTCGACCTATGTTAGACACCTCTGCCATAGGGAAAAGTCTCTTACTATCCCCCCTATCAACATAATGGTGTACATGTTACGAAGGAAATACCAAGCAGATTGTATGATTTATGATTTGAAGCTGAACAAAAAGGGGAAAATTAAACTAAACATCCCCCGTGATTATAATGTGGCAGCCTCGATAACAATCAGCACGGGAGCACCTCCAGGCTGCGTGCTCAACCCCCTGCTGTACTCACTCTATACTCATGACTGTGTAGCCGGTCATAGTACGAACTCCATCATCAAGCTTGCTGACGACACCACTGTTGTGTCACTGATGGGGACGAGTCAGGGTACAGAAGAGAGATCGACCAACTAACCAAATGGTGCCAGCACAATAACCTGGCCCTCAACACCAACAAAACCAAGGAACTGATTGTGTACTTTGGAAGGGGTAGGATGGGGACCCACAGTCCCGTTTATATCAACGGGTCGATTGTGGAAAGGGTCAAGAGCTTCAAATTCCTGGGCGTGCACATCTCTGAAGATCTTTCCTGGTCCAAGAACACTGATGCAATTATAAAGAAAGTACATCAGCGCCTCTACTTCCTGAGAAGATTACGGAGAGTCGGTTTGTCAAGGAGGACTCTCTCTAACTTCTACAGGTGCACAGTAGAGAGCTTGCTGACTGGTTGCATCGTGGCTTGGTTCGGCAACTTGAGTGCCCAGGAGCGGAAAAGACTACAAAAAGTAGTAAACACTGCCCAGTCCATCATCAGCTCTGAGCTCCCTTCCATCAAGGGGATTTATTGCAGTTGCTGCCTCAAAAAGGCTGGCAGCATCATCAAGGACCCACACCATCCTGGCCACACACTCATCTCCCTGCTACCTTCAGGTAGAAGGTACAGGAGCCTGAAGGCTGCAATGACCAGGTTCAGGAATAGCTACTTCCCCACAGCCATCAGGCTATTAAACTCGGTTCGGACAAAACTCTGAACATTAATAGCCCATTATCTGTTTATTTGCACTTTATCAGTTTCTTTATTCATGTGTGTATATATTTATATAATGGTATATGGACACACTGATCTGTTCTGTATTATTCATGCCTACTATATTCTGTTGTGCTGAAGCAAAGCAAGATTTTCATTGTCCTATCAGGGACACATGACAATAAACTCTCTTGACTTGACTTGACCCTTTTTCCCCCTGCTAAATTAATTCTCATTATTCTTGACTTCTTTGCATTTCAGCAGTGGGAAAGGTTAAAGAGCACAGTTGCATTTAGAGTTTTAGAGTTTAGACTTTAGAGATGCAGCGCGGAAACAGGCCCTTCGGCCCACCGAGTCTGTGCCGACCAGTGATCCCTGTACACTAGTACTATCCTACACACTAGGGACAATTTGCTTTTTTTTTTCCTGCAGCCAATTAACCTACAACTCTGCAAGCCTTTGGAATGTGGGAGGAAACCGGAGCACCCTTAAAAAATCTACGCAGGTCACGGGGAGAACGTGCAAACTCCGTACGTACAGCATGCACCCGTAGTCAGGATTGAACCTGGATCTCTGGTGTTGTAAGGACACGATACAATAAGCGTCCCCGTACTTCTACGTAACACAAAGCAGAGTGCATAGGCACCTATTCCGCCCCGCCATTCCATTCACAAGTGGTGAAGATGTCAGGAAGAATTTGCGGGCGGCACAGTGGCGCAGCGGTAGAATTGTTGCCTTACAGGGCTTGCGGCACCGGAGACCCCGGTTCGATCCCGACTACGGGTGATGTCCTTACGGAGTTTGTACCTTCTCCCCGTGACCGCATTTGTTTGCCCCGATTTTTCCAGTTTCTTTCTTTCTTTTAAAATCTTTTTATTAGGTTTTTTTTCAAAAACAAAAACAAAACAACAAAAAAAATAATGATAAACATAACAAAGATATTGATACATAGGGATCAGGACTACATTAATAACAGGTATAACCTAAATATGAGTCCAGTGTCAAAATACACACTGAATATAGATGGTGGCGGCAGCCTGGCCTCTGAGGCTCGGCCGGGGGCCTAGTGGACGGCAACATCGGAGGCCTGGATCTCCTCAGCGCAGAGGGAGAACAAGGAGGGAAGAAGACAGAGACTTTAAGACTTTTGCCTTCCACCACAGTGAGGAGGTGCCTGGTGAACTCACTGTGGTGAATGTTAAATGTGTTTACTGTGTGTTTTGTTTTTTTTATTATATGTTATGACTGCAAGGTAACGGAATTTCGTTCAGACCGAAAGGTCCGAATGACAAAAAAGGATAATCAATAATCAATCAATAATCAAACCTCCCGGTCTCTATGTAAATATAGTTAAGTGTTTAAAAGAGAACTTGTATATATAAAAACAAAAGAAAGATAAAAAGAAAAAAAAAGAGAAAAAGAGAAAAAAGAGAAAAACAAAACCCCCGTAAACTAGAAAAACAAAAGCAAAACAGAATCGGGGCTGCAAAGAATGTCAACAATTTTAGTCCCTGTTTGTCGTCAAGTCCGTTCCACCGTATAAAGGTAAAATAATTATTATAACAGTTGGAGTGGTGACAGTTTATGTTGTGTGAAAATGTTGAATAAAGCTTCCCCAAGTCCTATCAAATTTAACCAAGAATTTAACAATATCACTCTTCATTTTTTCTAATGGAGTGTGCCAATGGAGTGTGGTCGGAGGATTAGAGTCTTTCCATTTAAATAAAATAGATCTTCTGGCAATTAATGTGGTAAAAGCAATCGGCCGAAGGGCGGAACGGGACAGACGAGTAGAATCTAACATTGGTGGCCCCAAAATTGCAGTAATAGGATGAGGTTGTAAATCAATACCTAAAACTGCAGAAGTAGTATCAAAAATGTCTTTCCAATATTTTTCCAAAAGCGGACAGGACCAAAACATATGAGTCAATGAGGCCACTTCAGAATTACATCTGGCACAGGTAGGATTTATATGACCATAAAAACGAGCTAACTTATCTTTTGACATATGAGCTCTGTGAACCACCTTGAATTGTATCAGAGCGTGTCTTGCACGCATTGAGGAAGTATTAACTAATTGAAGAATCCTCTCCCATTTCTCTATAGGTAGAGAAATTTGGAGCTCTCTTTCCCAGTCATTCTTAATTTTATCAAATGTATCTATTTGTAATTTCAAAATCAACTCATAAATAGTCGTTATTAAACCTTTCTGATAAGGGTTCAAATGTAAAAAAGATTCCAAGATTTTGGTTTGATGTGGTAACGGAAAAAAAGGGTAGAGTAGCCATATCTAAAGAAATGTGAGTTAGGTAGAGAATATTTATTGGAGAGTTGTTCAAAAGACATAAAACAACCATCCAAAACCAAATCACGAAAAGTTGCTAATCCCTCCCTCTTCCATAACAGAAAGGCTTGATCAGTACTAGAAGGTTGGAAGCAAAAATTAGATATGATAGGACTAGATAAGATAAAATCATTCAATCCAAAAAATGTACAGAATTGAAATCATATTCGGAATGTATGTCTTGGGTTAGTCGTATATTTATTCAATCTCGTAATTGTAAATGGTAACGAGGGCCCTAGAATAGAGGCCAATGACAGCCCTTGCATAGAATCACATTCAAGATTTATCCATCCTGGGCATTGAGTATCTTCTAAATATTTTGTCCGAAACGTTAGATAGCGAGCATTAACTGCCCAATAGTAGAATCTAAGGTTCGGCAGTGCCAAACTACTGTCTTTTTTTGATTTCTGTAAGTATTTTTTACTTAGTCTGGAATTTTTATTCTGCCATATATATGAAGAAATTTTGGAGTCAATAATATCAAAGAAAGATTTAGCAATAAAAATTGTTATTGTCTGAAATATATACAAAAATTTAGGTAGGATAAACATTTTAATAGCATTGATTCGGCCGATTAAGGATAAGGACATTGGTGACCATTTAGTAAACTGTTGTTTGATATGGTCAATTAGGAGCGTAAAATTGGCTTTAAATAGATCCTTGTGTTTCTTGGTAATCTTAATGCCTAAATAAGTAAAACATAAGTCAATGGGTCAATAATAAGACAATAACTAAATAAGAATCTAAATGGAAACTGTCCATAATTCAAAATTAGATTGTTTAATGGAAAAAGCTCACTCTTACTAAGATTTAGTTTATAACCAGAAAAACGACTAAATTGATTAAGTAATGCTACTATTGCCGGAATAGATTTCTCTGGTTTAGAGATGAATAATAACAGATCATCTGCAAAGAGAGATAGCTTATGTGTCTTATTCCCACAGACAATACCAAAAATATTAGGGGATTCCCAAATAGCAGTGGCCAAAGGTTCCAAAGCGATATCAAACAGTAAAGGACTTAAAGGACAGCCCCATCAAGTGAAATGACACATTCTGAAGTTTTATTTGATGCTGTAAATACGATATTCATTAATCTCCTAATGTTAAAGCATGAGTAACGATTTTTAATAAAACCTGTCTGATCTTCAGAAATAATTTGCGGTAAAATATTTTCCAATCTCGTAGCTAATATTTTGGAAAGAATTTTGTAATCTACATTTAACAGTGATATAGGTCTATATGATGTCACTTCTATAGGATCTTTGTCTTTTTTAAGAATTAAAGAAATAGATGCTTCACAAAAGGATTGTGGTCATCTATTCATTAAAAAGGCTTCTTTAAAAACCTTGCATAGCCAGGGAGACAGTAAACTTGAGAAATATTTTTAAAATTCCACTGTAAACCTATATAAACCGGGAGCTTTACCAGAATTCATCGAGAGGATTATGCTTTCTGTATTTTCTCCTCCGTGATGGGTTCATCTAACAACAGAGACTCATTTGTGGTAAATTTGGTGAGTTCAGTTTCTTTGAAAACTCATGCATTATATTGGAATCAGTAGGAAATTCTGATTGGTATAGGGAGGTATAAAATTCCTGAAAGGATTTATTAATTTCATCATGGTCTACAGTCAATGTACCATCCCGTTTACTCACTTTAATAATCTGACGTTTGGCTGACACAGTTTTCAACTGATTGGCGAGTAATTGCCAGATTTATCGTCATGTATATAAAATTGACTTTTGGTTTTAAGTAGCTGAATCTCAATCGGTGATACTAATAACAAAACATGTCTCAATTGAAGTTCAACTCTATTCGTATAGAGCTCTAGACTAGGAGCTTTTGAATATTTTTTATCAATTTCTTTAATCTCATCAGCCATTATACATATTTCATTTTGAGTTTGTTTTTTTAATCCCGCGGAGTATGAAATAATCTGTCCACGAATATATGCCTTAAAAGCATCCCAGTCTACACCATTGGATATTTCTTCAGTAGAGTTTGTTAAGAAGAAAAAAGCAGTCTGATCTTTCATAAAATTAACAAAATTTAGATCTTGAAGCAGAGTAGTATTAAATCGCCATTGTTTAGCACTAAACTTGGAATCAGGTAGTTTAATTGATAGTTTCAATGGAGCATGATCACAAATAGCAATTGCATCATACTCACACGCAGTGACCGATGAAACTAGCCGAGAATCTATTATAAAGTAGTCAATCCTAGAGTAACTATGATATACATGAGAGAAAAAAAATATTTGTCATTTGGGTGTGGGAATCTCCAGACTTCTAACATTCCAGAGTCAAGTGAAAAGGAATTGATAAAGCTAGCTGATTTATTTGGAAGCACATGATCAGATGCAGATCAAACAACAGTTAAAATCTCCACCCATTATCAAAATATGTTAATTTAAATTAGGAAAGGATGCGATTAGCTGTTTAAAAAACTCAGGGTGATCAATATTAGGTGCATAAACATTCACCATAACAACATTTTGGTTATGAAGGACACCAGTGATCATCAAAAATCTACCACATAGATCAGAAATTGTTTCATAATGAACAAACGAAATTGAGGAGTCAATAAAAATAGAGACTCCTTTGAATTTGAATGAAACTGCTGTCCTCTCCAAAACCTAAAAAACTGTTAATTATCGTCTTTCTTTACATGAGTTTCCTGAACAAAGATAATCTGAGCATTTAGTCTACGAAGAACTTAAAAAAAATGTCCTCTTAATGGGATGGATTCACATTCCGTGAAAGGAAGTTAATAACTTTATCCATATTGTTTGTAAAAATCATGTGGAATGTAAAGGGTTAATTTCTTAAAGCGTAACACTTCATGATACTGGAAGGAGAAGAATCTAAGGCGGAGCCAGAAGAGACGACATTTCAGACATTTTTGTAGTTCAAATTCTGCCCAGATAGAAAAAAACTAAACTGAAGGCAAAAATCCCATCCACCACCCCCCCCCCCCCCCCCCCCCCCCCCTCCGCCATGCAAAACCCGAAACCAGTAAACAGTCAGTACTCAACCTAATCCCTCCCCTAACCCCATCTCACCTAATGACAGCACCCAACGTAAAAAGAAGGCATATTTACCACTCAATAGCCAAAACAAATTAGTGTTATGGTTAAAAAATGCATGTTAACTGTGTGTAAAACAAGAAACTGCTTCACTTTGTTTGTCTAAAGACAGGGGGAAGAAATCCTTCGACAAACATTTTAACAAAGAAGATCTTAAAAGTTAATATATAATACCATTATATTAAATTAACAGTATCTTAGAGAAGGCAAAAGTTATGGTTTGATACCATCATACTAAAATTCTAAAAAGTAATTAAAGAATAACTCATCCAACTAAATTCTTAATCATTTGCAAAACGATATATTGTCAAAATAGGAACAATAAATCTCCAATTGTTACTTAATCGACTATCAGTAACTCCCCGTCACGGCTTCAGCTCCATAAGCCTCCAGAAAGCTGGAAGCTTCTTGCGGATTGGTAAAAAATCGTTTTTTTACCATTAAAGAGTCGTATACGCAGTCTAACTGGATAGAGCAAGGTGGGGCGCAACTGTTTCTTAAACAACTCAGACATTACATTATGGAAAGACTTTCTCAATCCCATAAGCTCACGGCTGTAATCAGGAACAAACCTGAACGTGCATCCTTCATATTCAACCATGCCCAACCTTTTTGCTGCTCGGAGGATATTTTCCTTCATCAAAAAGTGAAACTGAACAATCAAATGTCTCTGTTTAGCTTGGAGACCAGATTTCTTGCCGATCCTGTACGTGTTATCCAAAATTGGAAGATTTTCATAGTGCTCGGTGTTGAAAGTGTCCTTTATCATTTTAGAGCATATTTTATAACATTATCCCCTTCTTGACCGTCAGGCAAACCAACAATTCGCAAATTCAGTCGACGGCTCCCGTTTTCCAGATCCATGTTTTTAATCTTGTATTGCTCGAGTGCCCGAGTATTTTCATTCATTTTCTGTTCCAGTTTTTCAATCTTCAAATCTCTTTCCTGGCCCAAGGTTCGCAAGTTATCAATTTGTTCCTTCTGTTCACGAGATTCATCTTGGAACATAATCAGCTTGTCTTGAACTGCCTTCAATTTGCTCGAAATTCCTTTCATAATTTTTCCAAACTGCAAAATCTTGTTTTCATTTCACCCTTTATTTTCGATATTGCTTCTAAGATACCAGACTCAGAAGCTGCGCCTACCCCACGCTCCTTCCTTGGAGAAGCTATTTTTCCTCTTGTCTCCATCCTTTACACGATTGAAGCGTATAAAGGTGTTATCAACACTTTAAGAAAGGTTAGACCGTGCCTTGAAATCAAGTAATAACAAGTAACGTTGAAAGAGTGGTAAGCAAGAAGTTATTTAATTCGCAAAAAAAAAGAAGTTAAAGTTGAGGGAGCAAACGAAGTTACAATCTTTACAGTATGCTGCCACTAGGAGAGTCTTTTTCCGGTTTCCTCCCACACATCAAAGGTGTACAGGCTTGTACAGTAGGTTAATCGGCTTGGTGTAATTGTAAATTGTCCCTAGCGTGTGTCAGGTAGCATTAGTGTATGTGGATCGCTGGTCGGCTCGCACTCGATGGGCTGAAAGGCCTGTTTCCGTGCTGTCTCCCTAAACTAAACTAAGTTGTCAGAGGAGTATTGGAGGAAGAGGTTTTACAGGAAGCTTGAGCATATCACAGAAACGTTGATGGACAAACATCCAACTGAACTGCAGAATGCTACCATATACCACAATGGGTTCCGCCACCACTGAGTTCCTGATGCACCAAAGATTCAGAACTTGATTGAGATTAATTCAGACAAATCTTGAGGAGCAGGGAAGTGAAGCACTTGCGACAGAAACAAAATTGTGATTCAGGTCACGGACAGAGACGTTTTAAACAACATGATGGAGTTTGTGTTTTACACAACAAATCTGGCATTCAGTAACAGGTAAAGAAAGTATGGGCTACACAGGGTACCTTGCAAAGGTTGAGCATAAAATTAGTGGTGGACGCATAAATCATGTCATTCTGCCGAGAGAGATTCAACTTTGATCGAGGTCCAGGAGCAGAGGACACGGGCTCAAGGTGAAGGGGAAAAGATTTAATAGGAATCTGAGGGGTAACTTTTTCATACAAAGGGTGGTGGGTGCAGGCACGAAATCGCTGTCAAAACAAGGGGGCGGACACAATTTCTTGGTGGCCGCACACACACACACACACACGCTCGAGGCTTCGGCCGTGGGCCATGTGGACAGTAACATCGGGAGCTGACCTGGTTGGTGACTGACGCAGAACTCCAGCAACAGCAGGGTACACAAAAAGCTGGAGAAACTCAGCGGGTGCAGCAGCATCTAAGGAGCGAAGGAGATAGGCGACGTTTTGGTCGAGACCCTTCTTCAGACTGGTCAGGGGATCAGGGAAACGAGAGATATAGACGGTGATGTGGACGAGATAAGGAACAATGAATGAAAGATATGCAAAAAAGTATCGATGATCAAAGGGAAAACAAGCCATTGTAAGCTGTTTGTGGTGTGAAAATGAGAAGCTAGTGCGACTGGGGTGGGGGGGAGATGGAGATAGAAGGATGCCAGGGCCCGAGGGCTGAGGGAAGTGGGAAGGGGAGGAGACAGCAAGGGTTAAACAGAATTGATAAAATTCAATGTTCAAGCCCAAGCGATGTCAGACTCCCAAGCGGGAATATGAGGTGCTGTTCCTCCAGCTTGCGGTGTTGCTCACTCTGGCTGTGGAGGAACGGGCCCAGGACCGAGAGGTCGGATGTGGAATGGGAGGGGAGAGTTGGTGCTGAGCGACCGGGAGGTCGGGTTGGTTATTGCGGCCGAGCGGAGGTGTCACGCGTCGTCGGCACTCGAAACGATCGCCGAAGCCTCCGCTTGGTCTCCACCGATATAGATCATCTGGCATCTGGAGCAGCGGATGCAGTGATGAGGTTGGAGGAGGTGCAGGTGGGGTGAGGTGAACTCTGTCGGACCTGGAGGACTGCTTGGGTCCTGAAAGGAGTGGAGGGGGGAGGTGAAGGGATCAAGTGTAGCATTTCTTGCGGTTTTGCAAGGGAATGGGGTGGGGGTGTAAGTGACAGCAGCTTCGTCCGCCTCCCAAACCGTGGGTGGTGGGGTTTGAATCGGCCCAATGGCTGGGGCTTTTCATCGGCCGGCGGGGGCTTCAAACTTTGGGAGGCTCGATCGCCTCGTTTGATTTTAAGCCGCACCGGCCGCTGGAATACCTGGGAAAGGGCCGATTCAGCCCTTAGAAAGCGTCAAATAAAGTCCGGATTACAAAACATGGGCGGATTGGTCCCCCACCTCTCAAAGCGTGGGGGGGGGGGGGGTGTGTCCCCCGTGTCCCCCCGTGTCCCCCGTGTCCCCCCAGGATTTCCGCCCATGGGTGGGCGTATGGAGCAAGCTGCCAGAGGAGGTAGTTGACGCACAGACTATCCCAATATGTAAGAATCAGTCAGACAGGACATGGTTAGGACAGGCTTGGAGGGATATGGACCAAACGTAGGCAGGTGGGACTGGTGTAGCTGGGACATTGTTGGGCAAGTAGGGGTCTGTTTCCACACTGCATCACTCGATGACACTATTGATGAGTCAGGTGATCATAAACATATTCCAGCGGTAGGTCTAGATTACACCCGGGGATTGTGTCAGGGAGTGACGCCCATAAGCCAAATAAAGGAAGCAATACCAAAGATACGGTGGCTTGGAGAACATCAAGGACACTTGGAAAAGGGCGGCACGGTGGCGCAACGGTAGAGTTGCTGCCTTACAGCGCCAGAGACCCGGGATCGATCCTGACTACAGGTGCTTGTCTGTATGTTGTTTGCACGTTATCCCTGTGACCTGCGTGGGTTTTCACCGGGATCTACGGTTTCCTCCCACACTTCGAAGAGGTACAGGTTTCTAGGTTAATTGGGTATATATAATTGTAAAGTACCCCTAGTGCGTGTAGGACAGTGTTAGTGTGCGAGTGTGGCTCGGATTCGGTGGGCCAAAGGCCCTGTTTCCGCGCTGTATCTCTAAACTGAACCTGGAAAACCTCTCTTCCAAAAACAAGGGAAATCAGTATTATGTACAGTATGTAGCTAGGAGATGTATGTGGATGGCACATTAATACGTTTAGGGTAGACAAAAGTGCTGGAGAAACTCAGCGGGTGCGGCAGCATCTATGGAGCGAAGGAAATATGCGACGTTTCGGGCCAAAACCCTTCTTCAGTTTTAGTTCAGAGATACAGCTCAGAAACTGACCCTACAGCCCACCGAGTCCGCACTGACCAGTAATCCGTGTACACTAGCACTATCCTACACACTAGGGACAATTTACAAATTAACCTAAAAACCTGTGCGTCAGTGTGGGAGTGTGAAAACACACACATCCAGATTCAGGGACAATTTCTTCCCAACTGTTGTCAGGCAACTGAACCATCCAACTAATGACTAGAGAGCAGCCCTGAGCTACTATCCACCTCGTTGGAGACCCTCGGACTATCTTTGATCAGACTTTACTGGACTTTACATTGCACTAAACATTATTCATGCTATTCCCTTTATCGTGTGCCTGTACACTGTGGGTGGCTCGATTGTTATCATGTATTGTCTTTCCGCTGACTGGTTAGCACGAGACAAAAGATTTTCACTGTCCATCAGTACGCTAAACTAAACTAAATTCAGCGTCCCCATGAATCACTTCTGCACTCGTTCTAATGTTGCCACATCCTTCCTGTATATAACACTCGACAAGTGCGGTCTAACCAATGTTTTGACCAGCTGCACCATGATGTCCCTACTCTTAGACTGCATGCAGGAAACCCAAGCGGCCACAGCGAGAACGTGCAAACTCTGCACAGATAGTCGGGATCGAACCTGCGTCTCTGGCGCTGTAAGGCAGCAACTCTACCGCTGCGCCACCGTGCTGTTGTGAACTTACTCCCTAGGGTTCCCCTGTTCCTCAACCCTCCTGAGGCCCCTGGCTGTGCTCCACACGTGGGGTTCATTGCCACAGAAGGCTGTGGAGGCCACGGCAATGGATATTTTTAAGGCGGAGATAGTTATGCCCCAGTCCCACTTAAGAAACCTCTGGAGGCTTTGCGGTTCCCGGAGTTTCCCGGAGGTTTTTGTCAGTTTTTGTCAGTTGAAAGTGGTTTCCGTTTTAAAAATCGGTAATTTTTTAGTCGAAGCCGGTTGCGATGCTAGTTGAAGGTGGTTGCCGGAGGACAAAAACCTCCGGGAACCGCACGGAAACCTTGGGTGGGCGCAAAGTCTCCAGAGGTTTCTGTTCAGGTTTCCTAAGTGGGACAGGGGCATTAGATTATTGATTAGTACGGGTGTAAGGGGTTATGGGGAATAAGCAGGAGACTGGGATTGAGAGGGAGAGATTGATCAGAATGGCGGAGTAGACTTGATGGGCCAAATGGCCTAATTTTGCTCCTGTCACTTATGAACTTCTGTCGTGGTTAGTATGTGGCACCTCAAAATGAGTCTGGATTAAACTTCATCTGCCCAAACGATGAAGGGAGGACTGAGGTATTGGTGGACTCCTCAACAAAGCAAGGAGGCAAAAGTGCTGCGGAGAGATTCGTTGAGATCGCCCTCACTGTCTTTGAACCTGAAACATCGGCTGAGAAATGAAGCTGAACAAATGTGACAGGCAGAGTCAGCGGTGAAATGGGAGTTGAAGTCAGATGCGATTCATCAGGAGGGAACGAGACAGAAGGCTTGAAGAGGGAACTGCCAAATTTAAAACCTACCCTCTCAATTAAAAATTAATTTGTAATGAAATTTATACTCTCCAAAGATGATAAATAAGACCATAATTATTGCCCAGGATGGCTTCAACATTCAGTTTAGATCCTGGCCTCTAATCTATGTTCATACCAATTCCCTTAGAATCTGCCTGCCAGTTTTCTGCTGATTGCGTTCCAATTTATTTGCTGCTTTGGCGTGTGTGTGTGGTTTGTATGAAGTTCCAGGCTGTTACATCTTTATGTTCAATGTGCAGAGAGAGAGAGAGAAAATGGTTCTCTCTCTCACGCCTCTCACCCTCTGGAGTAGTGACTTATGACCACCACCTGGTGGTCATCAAACATATCGCCGCGGGTGAAATGTCGCAGTAGCTGTAAATATGAGCTACAAAGCTCGGAAAGTCGGCAAATACTCTGCAGGTGGTGAAGGATCCGTGGGGAGAGAAGCAGAACTAATGTTCATCGTCTAAAGCATTCATTCTTCTTTATCTGACGAAGGGTCCACTGTGTTCTGTTGTGCTGTGCGAAGAAAGAATTTCATTGCCCTGTCAGGGACACACAACAATAAACTCTTTTGACTTTGACTTTGAGTTTGGGTCGCCTATTTCCTTCGCTCCACAGATGCTGCCCCACCCGCTGAGTTTCTCCAGCATTTTTGTCTACCTTCGATGTTCCAGCATCTGCAGTTCCTTCTTGAACATTCCTCCTTTATCGTTCTACATCACCGTCTATATCTCTCGTTTTCCCTTTATCCCTAACCGGTCTGAAGAAGGGTCTCGAGCCGTAACGTCACCCATTCCCTCTCTCCAGAGATGCTGCCTGTCCCGCTGAGTTACATCAGCTTTTTGTTTTTTTGTGTCTACCTTCAGGCAGTGCAGGTGCTCAGCTGGTAGAACTGCTGCCTCGCAGCGCTAGAGATGTGGGTTCAATCCTGACCAAATAAAGGACAGTTCGATGCACCGACCAGCGATCGCCCCGTACACCAGCACTTGGAACAATTTCCAATTTTACCGTAGTCAATTAACCCACAAACCTGCACTTGCTTGGAGTATGGGAGGAAACCAAAGCACCTGGAGAGGATTCTCCAGATTCCTCCCATATCCTAAAGACATGATGGTTTGCAGATTAATTGGCCTTTTTAAATGGTCTCTTTTGAGTAGGGAGTGGATGAGAGAGTGGGATAACACAGAGCGCGTGCGAACGGGTGATCGACGATCAGCATGGACTTGGAGGGGCCAAATGGCCTGTTTCCATGCTATATCTTTCATCAATCAATCCTGCTTGGCCACTCAGGCTTTTCTGTCTTTGGTGTTTAAGAAGGAACTGCAGATGCTGGAAAATCGAAGGTAGACAAAAATGCTGGGGAAACTCAGCGGGTGCAGCAGCATCTCTGGAGCGAAGGAAATAGGCGACGTTTCGGGACGAAACCCTTCCGGGTTTCGGCCCGAAACGTCGCCTATTTCCTTCTCTATCTCTGGCGCCGGTCGACACAGAGTGAGAAGTTTCCCATTGTTTCTGAAGCTCAGATCTACGTCCTTGGGAAGTGCACGGAAAGATCGTGAACGAGAAAAATTGGGGGGGGGAAAAAGTGATATTGGCCCAGATTTGCTGAGTAAAACCTTTTATGCTGATTGCTTGTTACTTGCACACTTTGAAGTCAAATTGATGTTCGGATGTCAGTTCGAAAGCTATTTGCCAATGTTGACTGAGGTCTCTCTCAGATTCTGGTCAACATCAAAAGACAGAGCGAAATATAGAGTGGAAACCAACATTAAACCTTCCCGAGAAGATCACTTCTGAGATTTTTGTAGACCTGACCACCATTTTTTAAAAAGTTTAGTTTAGTTAATAGATACAGCGCGGAAACCGGCCCTCCGGCCTACCAATTCCGCGCCAACCAGCGATCCCTGCACACTCACACTATCCCACACACACTCGGGACAATTTGACATTTCTACCAATCCAATTAACCTACAAACCTGTACCGCTTTGTATTGTGGGAGGAAACCGAAGATCTTGGAAAAACAAAGTACAAACTCCGTACAGACAAGCACGCGTGGTCAGGGTCGAACCCGGGACTGGCGCTGTAAGGCAGTAGCTTCACCGTGCTGCCAATTCTGAACAGATATTAAGTGAAGGGAAGAAGAAAAAAAAAAGATTTTACTGGGGGCCATCAGGAGAGGAGAGAGGGATTCAGAGGAAGAGATGATCAGCCCGGAGAGCCATATACATGAGTCAAGGGCAGAGGAGGAGCAGAGCAATAACAAACAACCTAGGTAGAACACATAGAAACATAGTGAAACATAGAAATTAGGGTGCAGAGTGCCATTCAGCCCTTCGAGCCTGCACCGCCATTCAATATGATCATGGCTGATCATCCAACTGTATCCCGTACCTGCTTTCTCTCCATACCCTCTGATCCCCTTAGCCACAAGGGCCACATCCAACTCACTCTTAAATATAGCCAATGAACTGGCCTCAACTACCCTCTGTGGCCAGAGAGTTCCAGAGACTCACCACTCCTCTGTGTGAAAAAAGTACTGGAGTAACTCAGCAGGACAAAAAGCTGGAGTAACTCAGCAGGACAGGCAGCATATCCGGAGAGAAGGAATGGGTGATGTTTTGGGTCGAGATCCTTCTTCAGACGTGTTACTGCTGAGTTACTCCAGCTTTTTGTGTCTGCGGTTCCTTCCTCCACAAACAACCTCAGGTGATCTATGTGAATATTGAAGTCCCTAAATTGTGGGCAACTGCTCCCTGTAATTCTTACCGGCTGCATCTCGTAAACTTGAATATTTCAAACGTTTCAATTATTTATTTAAATGCTTTACGTTCTTAATAATTGGAGTATGTTAGTAAAGTTTCCATGATTTTTTAATATTTTTGTATGTCAGAAATATTCAGATATTTTGACAGGTTTGGTATCCAACTAAAATCAGGATTGGTGTCATAGAGTGATACTGCGTGGAAACAGGCCCTTCAGCCCAACTTGCCCACACCGACCAACATGTCCCATCTACACTGGCCCCACCTGCCTGTCTTTGGCTAATATCCCTCTAACCCAATCCTAAACCTGACTAAATGTTTCTTAAACATTGCGACAGCACCTGCCTCAATGACCTCCTCTGGCAGCTCGCTCAATATATCCACCACCCTTTGTGAAATAAATGTTACTCCTCAGGTTCCTATTAAATCTTTCCCCCTTCACCTTAAACCAAGGGTGAACCGACCTGGGGTAAATTTTGCCTACCCAGGGGGGTAAATGTGTTGATTCTGGATTTGTACATATTTTTTCTCATTGACTGACTGTGTTTGGTTCTGTTCATCATTAGTTGTTCACAAATAAGTGAAATATTATTGTGATGTGCTACTAAAGTTGCCAGGGGTAAAAAAATGTTGGAAACCCCTGCCTTAAACCTATGTCCTCTGCTTCTCGATTGCCCTACTCTGGGCAAGAGACAATGCATCTACCCGATCTATTCCTCTCATGATTTTATACACCTCTTTAAAATCATAATCTGTGTAATCTGTAATCTAATGCACTATCCCTTCATACCGTAGGTTAACATTAGTTGGTATTGGATTATTACAGTTACATAGCAATATAATGAATAGCTTTGTTCTGCAAGCAGGTAACCAAAATGTCCCATCTATGTTAGTCCCATTTGGCCCATATCCCTCTAAACCATCCCTATCCATATAACTGCCCTCAAATCCATGTATGATCCATATCTCTGTGTCTGGTTCGGATAATTGCTATGAATTAATACGTTTATTCGCCAAGTATTCACATACAAGGAATTTGGCTTTGTGCTCCGCCCGCAAGTGACAACGACACACAGTGACAGTTAGGAATTACACATAAAACATTAAACATTGATAATAAAACATTATTGATTAAACATGTGAATTAAATAAAATACCAGATCAAAGGGAGGCTACAGATCTTTGGTTATTGAGTAGAGCTACTACTCGTGGAAAAAAAGCTGTTTTTACGTCTGGCTGTGGCAGCTTTGACAGTCCGGAGTCGCCTTCCAGAGGGAAGTGATTCAAAGAGTTTGTGGCCAGGGTTAGAGGGGTCACAGATGATCTTGCCCGCTTGCTTCCTGGCCCTTGCAGTGTACAGTTCGTCAATGGAGGGAAGGTTGCAGCCAATAACCTTCTCAGCTGATCGGACGATGCTATCATTTACCGCCTTTCTGATCTTCCCGTGATCAGAGCTTCACTTTAAGAATTTGTTAGCTGTGAACAGGGGGAATTTATTTTCTTCATTGTTTTCTTTGATTTACCGCGATTATGAAAGAGATATGTATATGCACAGGAAACCATCCTGCTTGGATGGTGTCCAAATTCTCAGAGAAATATTTCTCCCACTTGCAGCTCTTTGGTACTTCAGATGATAACAAAATGTACAAGATATTCCACTCCCCTTTTTACATCGTGCTGTGCGTGAACTAATCCAAGACGATTATGAATGATAATTTGATTTCTTGGCTTCAGAAGATGGTCAATCTGAGGAGCACCTTCAGCAACAGACTGGTTCCAGGACAGAACGCCACAGGAGATCCTTCTTCCCTGTGGCTATCAAATTGTACAACTCATCCCCCTTCTCTCATGGGGTAGACTGAGACTGACTCCCCTCCCCCCCACTCCCCTCCCCAATCTTTGTACATCCCCCAATCCGTTCAACTCATCACTTCATGTATCTTGTGTCTTATGACTGTCGGCAGATCAATTTCCCTCCTGGGATAAATAAAGTTCTATCATATCGTATAGTATCATTCAGCTGATTGTATTGATGGATTTCCAACCGTGAGTGTTCCATTATGAGTAGTGCCAATAACACTAGAAACACTTTGTAAAACAAAAGTTACTCTGGAGCTGTTAACACTTCATATTCCACCAGGTGGCACTTCGATGGGAGCCTCGCCTACAGTCTGCCTGCCCTTTTCGTCTTTTTTTATTTTTAGTGTTTTAAAAAAAAGTTTTGTGTTAATGTTCACCGGTTTGTTTTATTTATGTAGGGGTGGGTGGGGGGGAGGGGGGGGGGGGGGGGGGTGGCAGAGGAGTTGGGGAAACTATTTTTTCAACCTCTTACCTTGCCAGAGATGCGATTGTTTTCCGGGTCGTATCTCGGGTCGCTCTGCGGCCTAACATCGTGGAGCTGGAGGCCTTGCTTGGGACTGACTTTGAGCCCCACCGCGGGGACGGGGATTTACCATCGGCGCAGATTCCTTCTCTGGGATCAACGCTCCAACCGCGGCCTGCGGACTTTAACATCAAGGGCTCCCAGTCTCGGTAGAGACCGAGTCGGGAAACTCCGGAAGCCACACAACGTCGACTGACCCCGACCCCTGGGGTAGATCGCCCGGCGTGGGGAAGCTGAGATTCCCTCCCTGATGCAGGAGTCACTGCGGTGGATGTTTGTGTTAAAATGTATTGTGTGTGTTCTTTTGCTTTTTATTGGTGTGATTATGTGTCAAAACAAATTCCTCGTATGTTGGAAAACGTACTTGGCTAATAAAGTATGATTATGATTATTATGATAAGTTCGTCAGTTGTTATAGAGTCATAGAGTGAAACAGCGTGGAAACAGGCCCTTCAGCCCAACCTGCCCACATGTCCCAACTACTCTAGTCCCACCTGCCAGCGTTTGGTCTATATCCCTCCAAACCTGTCCTATCCATGTACTTGTCTAACTGTTTCTTAAATGTTGGGATAATCCCTGCCTCAACTACCGGCAGCTCAGTCCATACACCCTCCACCCTTTGTGTGAAAAAGTTACCCCATAGATTCCTATTAAATCATTTTCCTTTCACCTTAAACCTATGTCCTCTGGTCCTTGATTCACCTGCTCTGGGCAAGAGACTCTGTACATCTGATCAATTTTCTCCATTGATTTTATACACCTCTATAAAATCATAATCTGTGATCTAATGTCTCTCATGTGACCCTCATCCTCCTGCGCTCCAAGTTCATAACTGATAGAAACATAGACAATAGGTGCAGGAGTAGGCCATTTGGTCCTTCATGCCAGCACCGCCATTCAATATGATTTTGGCTGATCATCTCCATATCCCTTCATATCTGTTAGCCCTAAAAGCTATATCTAATTCTCTCTTGAAAACATCCAGTGAATTTTCCTCCACTGCCCTCTGTGGCAGAGAATTCCACACATTCACAACTCTCTGGATGAAAAAGATTTTCCTCAGCTCACTCCAAAATGGCCAACCCCTTATTTTTAAACTGTGGCCCCTCGTTTTGGTCTTCCCTAACATCGAGAACATTTTTCCTCATCTAGCCAGACCAATCCCTTAAGAATTTTATAAGTTTCTATTAGGTCCCCTCTCATCCTTCTAAATTCTAGTGAACACAAGCCCAGTCGATCCATTCTTTCATCATATGTCAGTCCTGCCATCCCGGAAATTAACCTGGTGAACCTAGGCTGCACTCCCTCAATAGCAAGAATGTCCTTCCTCAAATTACAAGACCAAAACTGCACACAATACTTCAGGTGCAGTCTCACCAGGGCCCTGTACAACTGCAGTAGGACCTCCTTGCTCTTATACTCAAATCCTCTCGCTATGAAAGGCTCTCACCATGATAGGAGCAGAATAAGGCTATTCTGACTGAAGAAGAGTCCAGGGTTCTTTAAACTTTACTTTTATTTCACACTAGCGACAATTTACAATTTTAACAAAGCCAATTAACCTGCTGACGTGTATTTTTTGGAGTGTCGGAGGAAACTGGAGTAACTAGAGAAAACCCACATGGTCACAGGGAGAATGTACAAACTCCACACAGACAGCACCCATAGTCAGGGTTGAACCTGGATCGCTGGCGCGGCAAGGCAGCAACTCGGCCATTGTGCCACTGAGCAGCACCACGGTTGTTGTGGTTGGTCTCCCACCTACAGCTGCCCCCAATGTCTATTGAGATACAAAGGAACTGCTGATGCTGTTTTTCACAAAAAAAAAAGACACAGAGGAACTAGAGTAACTCAGAGAGCCAGGCAGCATCTGTGAAAGATAGACACACAATACTGGGGCAACACTGTGGTTGAGGAGAGAAGGAAGTATATAAAATCATGAGAGGCACAGGTAGGGAAGACATTCTGAAGAAGGGTCTCAACCCGAAACGTCACCCATTCCTTCTCTCCAGAGATGTTGCCTGTCCCTCTGAGTTACTCCGGCATTTTGTTTCTATCTTAGACATTCAGAATGTTTTTTTCCAGAATGGAAACATCAACTATTAGAGGGCATAGCTTTGGGCCTGTCCCGCTTGGCGATTGTTTTCAGCGACTGCTGGGGTCATATCAGGGTCGAACATTTCAAAATCCAGCGGCGACAAAACAAATGTTGCGACACTTGAAAAAACACCGCACGTCAATACATCATCACGCCGCAAAATCTTCAGTGACCTGATACGTCAGTCAATGATGCCGGCACTCGCCGAAAAAAATCGCCAAGTGGGACAGGCCCTTTAAGGTGACAGGGGCAAAGCTTAAAGGTGAGGTGTGGGGCAGGGCTTTTACACAAAGGGTGAAAAATAGGACCTCCTGATCTCCGAGTCCGCACTGACCATCAGTTGCCCACTAGTCCTTCATAGGCGGCACAGTTGCGGCCTTACAGCGCCAGAGTCCCAGGTTCGATCCCGACTACGGGTACTGTCTGTACGGAGCTTGTACGTTCTCCACCTGACCTGCGCGGGTTTTCTCCGGGATCTCTCGGTTTCCTCCCACACTCCAAAGACGTACAGGTTTGTAGGTTAATTGGCTTGGTGTAAGTGTGAATCGTCCTTAATGTGTGTAGGATAGTGGTAGTGTGCGGGGATCGCTGGGTGGCGCGCACTCGGTGGGCCGAAGGGCCTGTTTCCACGCTGTATCTCTAAACTAAACCTCCTTTGTTAACCATGAAATGTTTTATTTTCCCCCTGAGAAGCATGTTCCTAATTGGGGAATACATATCTGCTGAGTGCTAGGAACTCGTGGTTAAATACCTGCTGCTGTTTGGCCACTGATTTCTCCCTCAGTCTGTATTCCCATCCACCACAGACTACTGTACCTTTGTAATTAGATTAGATTAGATTCCTTTATTGTCTTTCTGACCTTTCGATCTGAACGAAATTTGTTACCTTGCAGTCATAACATATAATAATTTTTTTTTAAACGCATAATAAACACATATTTAACATCCACCACAGTGAGTTCACCAGGCACCTCCTCACTGTGGTGGAAGGCAAAAGTGTTAAAGTCTTTGTCTTATAACCATATAACCATATAACCATATAACCATATAACAATTACAGCACGGAAACAGGCCCTCTCGGCCCTTCCAGTCCGTGCCGACCATTTGTTTTCCCCTAGTCCCATCTACCTGCACTCAGACCATACCCCTCCATTCCCTTCACGTCCATATACCTATCCACTTTACTCTTAAATGTTAAAATCGATCCTGCCTCCACCACTTCTGCTGGAAGCTGATTCCACACAGCCACCACCCTCTGAGTAAAGAAGTTCCCCCTCACGTTACCCGAAAAACTTCTGTCCCTTAATTCTCATGTCATGCCCTCTTGTTTGAATCTTCCCTACCCTCAATGGGAAAAACGTATTCCACGTCAACTCTGTCTATCCCTTTCATCATTTTAAAGACCTCAATCAAGTCCCCCCTTAACCTTCTGCGCTCCAAAGAATAAAGACCTAACTTGTTCAACCTTTCTCTGTAACATAGTTGCTGAACCCTGGCAACATTCTAGTAAATCTCCTCTGTACTCTCTCTATTTGTTGACATCCTTCCTATAACTAGGCGACCAAAATTGTACACCATACTCCAGAATTGGTCTTACCAATGCCTTGTACAATTTTAACATTACTTCCCTACTCCTATATTCAATGCTCTGATTTATAAAGGCCAGCACACCAAAGGTTTTCTTTACCACCCTATCTACATGCGATTCCACCTTCAGGGAAACTATGCACAGTTATTCCTAGATCCCTCTGTTCCACAGCATTCCTCAATGCCCTACCATTTACATGTACGTCCTATTTTGATTTGTCCTGCCAAGATGTAGCACTTCACACTTATCAGCATTAAACTCCATCTGCCATCTTTCAGCCCACTTTTCCAAATGGCCCAAATCTCTCAGTAGACTTTGAAAATCTACTTCATTATCCACAACACCACCTATCTTAGTATCATCTGCATACTTTATTATCCAATTTTCCACCCCATCATCCAGATCATTGATGTACATGACAAACAACAGTGGACCCAACACAGATCCCTGAGGCACCCCACTGGTCACCGGCTTCCAACCTGACAAACAGCCATCCACCATTACTCTCTGACATCTCCCATTCAGCCACTGTTGAATGCATCTTGCTACTCCGCCATTAACACCCAAAGATTGAACCTTCTTAACCAACCTTCCATGGGGAACCTTGTCAAAGGCCTTACTGAAATCCATATAGACAACATCCACTGCTTTACCCTCATCAATTTCCCTAGTTACCGCTTCAAAAGGGTCTTCTTCACTACTGGTTCTCCCTCTGCGCTGAGGCGATCCAGGCCTCCGATGTTGTCGTCCACTAGGCCCGCGGCTGAGCCTCCGAAGCCGGGCTGCGACCATCGCCCACCGCCAGAACGCTGGAACACCGCCACAGCTCTAATTCAGGGTCCACTGCTGGAACGCTGGAGCACCGGAGCTCTGAAGCTGAGCCGCCGCTGAAGCACTGCTGGAACGCTGGAGCACCGGAGCTCTGAAGCTGAGCCGCCGCTGAAGCACTGCTGGAACGCTGGAGCACCGGAGCTCTGAAGCTGTGCCGCCACTGGAGCACCGCCGCTGGATCATCCCACCTCGTTACACAGAACCATATCTAAAATAGTCTGCCCCCTGTAGATTCGGTAACATACTGTTCTCAGAAACCATCCCTGACACACCCTACAAATTCCTCTGCCACAGTGATTAGTCCAAGAAGGGTCTCGATATGAAACGTCGCCCATTTCCTTCGCTCCATAGATGCTGCCTCACCCGCTGAGTTTCGCCAGCATTTTTGTCTACCTTCGATTTTCCAGCATCTGCAGTTCCTTCTTAAACAGTCCAATCAGTCCAATGACGGGCAGCATGGGGGTGGCATAAAGTTAGAGCTACTGCCTCACAGCGCCAGAGACCTGGGTTCGATCCCGACTATGGCTGCTGGCTGCACGGAGTTTGCACGTACTCCCCTGTGACCTGCGTGGGCTTTCTCCGAGATCTTCAGTTTCCTCCCACACTCCAAGGGTGTATAGGTTTGTAGGTTAATTGACTTGTCACAAAATGTAAACCGTCCCTAGTGTGTGGGATAGTGTGAGTGTACTCGGTGGGCCGAAAGGGCTGTATCTGATACTAAACTAAAATAAACTGGATCAGCTGGTCAGCAGCTAAGGAGCCGACTCGGTGGGACCGAAACGTCGCCTATTTCCTGCTGCTGTAGTTTCTCTTTTTGTGTAAACTAAACTAAAATAAACTGGAATTCACTGCCACAGAAGGCAGTGGAGGCCAATTCAGTGGATGTATTCAAGAGAGAGTTACTCTTAGGGCTAACGGAATCAAGGGATATGGGGAGAAAGCAGGAACAGGGTTACTGATTCTGGATGATCAGCCATGATCATATTGATTGGTGGCGCTGGCTCGAAGGGCCGAATGGCCTACTCCTGCCCCTATTTTCTATGTTTCTTTGTATGTTTATATGAATTAACATATAAAGGGAAGTAAGCTACTTCCCTTTATGTTTATATGAATTAACATATAAAGGGAAATAAGCTACTTCCCTTTAAAATCTGAACAAATATTTTGTTTGAAAGAACTGCAGCCAAACCTACTCAATATCGTCATCATGTGGACTCCATTGGAACTGCAATGAAAGCATCTAAAATACATTTGAAATCTTGGAATGTGAAATTATTATGTAGACTCGCTGGTAATTTTAATTGTTTGTGGTCCCGCTAAGACAAGACTTCCAGGCCTAATTAAGCATCCACAAAGCAGTGTAACGGGGAAAAATAAATGTTAGAGTCAGTTTCTTCAGTTCAGTTCAGTTTAGTTTATTGTCACGTGTGCTGAGGTACAGTGAAAAGCTTTTGTTTGTGCTAACCAGTCAACAGCAAGACAATACATGATTACAATCGAGCCGTTACAGTGTATACTCAGTCAGAACACTGTTATCAGGCAACCGAACCACTCTACCAACAATTAGTGAGCAGTCCTGAGCTACAGCTGTGAATTTATGGAATTCCCTGCCACAGAGGGCAGTGGAGGCCAAATCACTGGATGGATTTAAGAGAGAGTTAGATAGAGCTCTAGGGGCTAGTGGAGTCAATGGATATGGGGAGAAGGTAGGCACGGGTTATTGATAGCGGACTATCAGCCATGATCACAATGAATGGCGGTGCTGGCTCGAAGGGCCGAATGGCCTCCTCCTGCACCTATTTTCTATGTTTCTACTATCTACCTCATTGGAGATCCTCGGACTGTCTTTGAAGGGACTTTACTGGCTTTATCCTGCACTAAACGTTATTCATGTTATTCCCTCTATCATGTATCTGTACACTGTGGACGGATCGATTGTAATCATGTATTGTCTTTCCGCTGACTGGTTAGCACGCAACAAAAGCTTTTCACTGTACCTCGATACACGTGGCAACAAACTGAACTCTAACTCAAAGTGTCATTCAGCACCGAAAGAACCCCTGTGACCCAACTCATCCACGTTGTTTTATTATTATTAATGTTTAGCGTTTTATGAGTCATTCGTAACTGTCACTGTATGTCATGTTGTTACTTGTGGGCGGAGCACCAAGGCAAATTCCTTGT